>CM062845.1:48160000-48427374 GCA_031772225.1 Eubasilissa splendida
TACATCTTATTTGATGAATGGTTCGTAAGCAATCTCAGTCACCCCTGCACCGCCGATTTCCAGACCGAACCTACCGGTTCCACCTACATTAAGAGAAAATAAGAAGATTAAAATTTCTCAGAATCAAGGACTAGTTTGTTGACCTCCCGAGATTGCTTTCCCAGAATTACTTTCGTCCAGAATGTTCAACATTCCAAGATGGAGAGATACTGAAAGGCTCCATTAGCTTCGTAAATAACATCGAGCGAGAAAAGATTGCCTGTTGTACACCATGTTTTCTTTAGGGTTATGTTTTTTGAGTTCAGGTATCCACCGTGCTCAAAATCCAGCGATATTTTAATTGCATCTAATTTATATCTGCTTTGTAAGTAACATTTTTTTTGGAATATATTGATATTGAGAGTTTGAGGTCGTTGAGGGTTCAATCGAAGCATTTAAAATTATTCCTCTATTTGTTTTCAATGTCTGCAACACCTTACCATAAACTTAAATTGTGTTTGATGAGAGTAAAGTAAGTTTAGTATCTCATATAGATAAAGAAAGGGTTCGTTAAGAGATCTTAGCGAATCAGTTTACTATTTTTATTTATTATCTTTGTTTTATTAACCACTAAATTGGGTTTAAATACATCTACCGGTTTCGAAAAATACCATTTTCTTCTTCAGGATGTCATAACTAACTAAAATATATATTGTTTCTTTGACAGAATCTATTTAAAAAAAATCTATTTTTATAATTAAAATTATTTTTATTTTTAAAAATAGATTCTGTCAAAGAAACAATATATGTTTTAGTTAGTTATGACATCCTGAAGAAGAAAATGGTATTTTTCGAAACCGGTAGATGTATTTAAACTCATTTTAGTGGTTAATAAAACAAAGATATTAAATAAAAATATGAATTTATAATAGTTTTTATCGTGATTACTTCTTTTATGTATATGGACAATTTTTATAAGTTTTTAAATTTATTAACCACTAAATTGAGTTTAAACTGGTTTCGAAAAATACCATTTTCTTCTTCAGGATGTCATAACTAACTAAAAGATATATTGTTTCTTTGACAGAATCTATTTTTAAAAAATCTATTTTTATAATTAAAATTATTTTTATTTTTATAATATCTGATAAAGGTACTTAAGATATCAGGAACAAAAACATTTTCATATAATGGTCTACGCATTAGTTAGAACATTATAGATTGTTTCATAAAAGCAAATCTTCATTTTTAGATAGTATAAAAAACGATACTACGGCGCTAGGTCCTGCCTTGCAGTATAATACTTTACTGACTAAAATTTCAAACCAAGGTGTTTATTAATTACAAGATCTGACGATGCGTTTACTTTAGACTTTTAAACATCTGGAGGCGGCAGTGGTTTCATTTTGTTTACCTATTCGAGTGCGCTTACACAAAATAGGAACCAGGTATGTGCTCTTATCGTAAAGTAAATGAATAAAGTATACTTAAGTAACGTTAATCTACAATAAAACATGTATAATAATAAGCTAAAGATATATTTCAATCACAAGAACTCAGTAATCACAAGCCTATGCGAGAATAAATAAAAGCCTGAGAAAACAAAATAAAAACACATAAAATGTAGTTGTCATTTTTGTCGTCATTAAACAGACTGATACATCTCAAAACCTTCCAAAAAATTACTTGAATTTTTGAAATATCAAAGTAGCTACATAGCTTCTCGAGAAAAATGTAATGTTTGTGTGTACATCCTCAAAAATGCGCCATCATGACAAACTCTAGAAATTCTAAATCGTTAAACCCGTTATGGGGTTATACTCCCATATACCGAAAATACGAATAAAATCATTAAATAAAATCAGGGATGTGAAGTCGGAGTTGGAGTCGATTCGATGGGAATAGATTTTTAAACGTCTCCACAGCCCTGCATCATACCATGCATCTATATTCAGTACTCATTTTACCGTCGTACCTTTCTACGCTGTCTCAGTGCTGCTTTAAGAAATTTTTAAATTCCAGTCTCATATTTTTCATCTCTCTTTCTCCATGTCAGAATTGACATACAGCGGCATAAATCAGACGAAGCATGGGTCGTAATACGTCGCCAAGAACTTACCCACCAAATGCAATACCAATTTGAGTTTGTAATACCAGTTACACAAATTTATTCCAAACTAGTCTAATTAGTCTCCGAGTCAATCGTTGTATTACGCAATTTCTCAATTGATAAACATATATTATATTTTTATTTTTAAGGAGAACACATTATTATTGTGAAGTTTCAGTCTTTCATAGCATAGTTCTGTGATATTTTTAATACAAATTAAATGTATCAATTAGAAATATATTATAACATAACGATTTTTACGTCATGTTCGAAATCGCCCCGTCGATATTTTTTTAATGCCAGCCACATTTATAATTACAAACAACACTCTAAGGTTGGCAATACGCGCGATCTTAACGGTATAAAATCGGTAGTCATCTATGGTTATGGTAATTTTCGTTCGGCGATGGGAACTAGAGCTGTCAGTGGACACGCTGGCTGCCGGCTTTGGCCGGCAAGCCATTTAAAAAAGGATCCAAGATGTAACCAAAATTTAATTAATTATTATTCAATCACTAGTGCACAATTTATTGTAATTTGTTCTGACCTTATTTCATGATGAACGATCTTTTCAGGAAATAAGATAATTCCCTTGTTTCGCTTACAACCGTATTTATTGCTGCCAAACTTCTGTTATTTGTATTTTTCTAGTATTCTTTCTACCAATATCCTTCCACCCTTACTTATTTCATCAGTTTGGGATTGTGATGGCATAATTATGTGACAATGCCGTCACTGGGAGGTTTCAACGTGGATGACTAGAGAAACCAGATTTGGGTTACGACGACATCTGGCCCACAAGGACAATGTAGACCCCCACCGACATAGAATCCGTGGTATACGATGACATGTTACACGGACGAGCTTGGATTTCAAGGATACTCCATCTTTTTTGATAAATTTGAATCTTATTGTCACCAACGCACTGAAGCTCATCGATTCACGTTCGACCCGACGTGATTTTTGATTGTTTTATTTGGATTCAGATTGTTATAATTTAACTCTGCATTATTGCATTCATCGTGAGAATTTATTTATTTTGTTTTTTGTCTGGATGAGTTTGATTATATTTCTGTTAATTTGTACAAGAATGATAAATCTGTTTAATTTGCAATAGATTCTCTGTTTATACTGAAAATATCTTATTTATTACTCCAGGGTATCAATAATAAATGTTCTTAGTTTAGGATGAAGGAAGAATGTAACAGATCTAGATTGGTATGCATATCTGAAGTGGAGAACCTACAATTCTTGTGCTTTCCTATGACTAGTCGGCGAGGAGGCTGGAATCTTACTCTTACAATATATATGTACAGATTAAATCAATATAATATTCTTCTTTTTTTTGTACCTTATCCGTTCAACGGACGTTAGCTATCATGACTTTATTACTTGCGTCGCGGAAAAGCTCTACAGTAGACTGGCCAAACCATTATCTCAGGTTCTTCAGCCATGATGTTCTTCTTCTATCATTTCGTTACTACCGGGATTCGAACCAGGAACTTTTCCTATCCGGGGAAATGTGCTGACCATTAAACCATCTCAACGTAGTACATTAACGGCAAATTTTCGAATCTATATGCTACACTTTAAAATTGGTACATCTGTTATTCCACTTTAAAAGCAATTCCCCAGATAGATGAAGATCCTGGTTCGAATTCCGGTGGCAACAAAATCTTGCTAATTGATACGTTTGATCTGTATTAAAATACGATCTACCTCGAACTCGTTAGCTATGAAAGCTTGTCTGTGAATCGGTAGACTGACTCATTTTCTTCATCAAAGTAAGATTGAAATATTATCTTGACAATAAAATTATGACAGAAGACCGAAGAATAAGGGAACAAATTCGGAACATCCGACAGTTGATTGAAAACATAAGAGAATTTCTAGTATTTTGATTGGTAGATTATAAAATGCTTCCGAGTGCGTTAAAAGACACTGTCTCTGGCGAGTTCTAAGAGATACGGGACTACAACTACAAGATACTACAGACAGCTTTCATACAGTATCTGTATTGTATTGAACATAAAATTAAACATAATTCAATTCAATTTCTCGCGACATATAGATACAAAAGAAAAATTGTGTTCACAGAGAGAAATATATTTTACGTATTATGTACGTAATAATAATATCAATCTAAGCAAATACAAATCGAATATGCGTACAACATTTTATCAGATATTTTAAAAATCTACATAAATAAAATATATAGTATGTCTGTCAGTTTTCATTGCAATCCTACACACTTTGGACGAACTAAACCACATTTTATATTGCCAGTAGCATAGTTTAATTTACTATTTATCACCCTGCGCAAAATATAGAAACTGTTCTTCCTGCCTAGGACATCCAAATACCCAGCCAAATTCATTACCTGGTTCTAGGGTATTTTCCATAAATTACGCGGAACCGAACCGGGTACCCGGTCATTTTTATTAACTATTATATTTTAATACTTTTGAAATTAGCAAAATTAACTTTGTTGTTAAAATTCATATTTTTATTTGTTAACTTTGTTTTATTAACCACTTAATTAAGTTTTAATTTTACGAAACCGGTAGATGTATTTAAACTCAATTAAGTGGTTAATAAAACAAAGTTAACAAATAAAAATAAAAATATTATAATCTGACCCAGAGTTATAATTTATATTATATGTGTATAATATAAACTAAAATATTACATTTTTGTATTTTGCTTAAATATTGTAGTATTTAATTATATAAATAAAAAAATATTTTAAATATGAATTAAATGTATTAATTATAAAGATATACATACAAAATCAATATTATCGAAAAATAAAAACATTGTTGTTGCGCTACCGGGATTCGAACCTGGATCTCTTCCCTAACCGGGGGGGGTGCTTTATCCAACTAAGCTACAGCGGCACTATTTTTATCGACAATTTTTCGACCTTATATGTTACCTTTTTTTGATATCAATACAATTATTATACAATGATTAAATTATATACAATGATATTAACATTATATACAATGATTAAATAAATAAATAAAAAAATAAACTAATATATTTTTATATACTTACATGGTTTAATTTATATTTTATATTATTGTATAACAGGTGGTAGATTTGGCTGTTAATGTATTTAACAAAAAAACTCCAAATCTTAGATTTCTTCAAGCTCATGCTTACCGAAGATTTGAAATAAAGAAAGATATCTTTGTATGTAGATATAATAAAATTTTACAAATATACTCATATATATTAGTCACAATAATAATTAAATACTTGATTAGATGTTTATGAAGCTTCTTTCGTTTTTTCAAATTATTTTCGTCATTATCAAATGTTCAGATATTTGCACTGCAAGTTTTAGTTATTAAATGAAGAAAGTACATACAAAAATATCTTTGGTATTTATACAAAATTTGTGGGGGAAAAACACTGCTCTAATATTATTTTTAAAAATTCATGGAAAACGACAATTCTTTGAACATCCCCACGCAACTCGCCTTAAAATATTACGGTTTTTGTCAAAAAAATATTATTGCGATAATTGTTATTCGTTACGTACCCGTCAAGATCCTTTTATACTGGGGTTGAGGGTATAAATACTTTCATTTTTCCACTTTGAAATTCCTGAAATTCTTCGCGAATTACGTAGTCTTTAAAGATGGCGCTAATAGTTATTATTCTAATAAATGTCACCTACATTCTAAATTATGGTATTTGTTACTTAAATTATGCGATAGAGGAAGGATTTAGTAGAAAGAGACGACGATAAAATTACAGTGGAACCTCTCATAACGAGCACCTCCCATACGAGCAAAACAGATTGTGGAAAAAACGTTCCCCTAATGAGCGACATTTCGCATAACGAGTGGGGAAGTCCCATCTTCACATCACTCACTTGTGAGCCGGGACTTCCGCGCCAGTGCGTCAGTCTTAGGTTACCACTCGTTCCGCCAGCACGTTTGTGTCGCACGTGATCACACATTTTTCCAAACTTATGTTCAGACATTATTTGTATTTTTTTTTGTGCAAAGTTTAATATCCTTTGCAAAAATGTCCCTAAAGAAAAAACCACAAAAAGACAGCCATAAGAGAAAAATAACTGTAGAAATGAAACGTAAAATCATTGAAAAGCGAGAACGAGATGTGAGCGTGGCTGATCTAGCGCGCACATACAATCGGTCTACTTCAACGATTTACACTATCCTCAAGAACAAGGACAAAATGAAGAATGCTTCAAAGGGAGTGTCAAGAATGTCCACGAAACGGTTACCTGTTCTTGATGATGTTGAAAGATTGCTTCTCATATGGATAAACGAAAAGCAATTGCAAGGCGACACTATTAACGAAAAGAGTCGAAACATTCCAGCTTGTTACGCTCCTTAACAATTTATAAGTATGTAATTTAATTAGAATAAACGTTAAAAACATTTTTTTTTTTTTTTGGCAGGAAACGCATTATTGTCATTTCCGTTTTGTATGGGAATAATTGTTTCGCTTAACGAGTGTTTCACATAACGAGTAAGATTCTGGAACGAATTAGTCTCGTTATAAGAGATTCCACTGTATATCTGCCCGTCTCAACACAGAATTTCTCTAGTGAGACGGGCACAGTCCAAACATATTTTTACATTTGTATCATATAGTTAGCAATAAATAAATATATTTCCCACGTTTTTTCGTATTAATATTAAGGAAAAAAAAATGTATTAAAAATAAATAACTTTATTATTGATGAATATAAATAAAACAAAGTTATAACTCTTCTTGAGTTCATTAGCACAACACGAGTTTCGAGAGAAACGGTAACTCTCAGGTGAAGTATTAAACAAACTACACACAAATATAGAAGACAAGGTTTACGTGGTAGACATATAAGTAATTAGGTACTGACAGATGGAGGGGAAAGGGGCGGAGTTACTGATGGAAGGTGAGCACACGCAAAACTTCCGTCGTATAGGGATGCGATTTTGTATAAAAGTTTACTTTGTACTCAGTAATCTTTTTTAACCTTTATCTTATAACTATATCATTTGCCTTTTGCAGATCTACAAACGCACAAAAAGTATTGGTTTTTCGCTAAAAACTTTTCCATCATCACTAGTAGAGAAAAGATCTGACCCGTGCATCCTATTCCATCCTCAAAGCTCCCTTGCACGTCTTATACTTTTTCTTTTGTCACCGTTCTTGCACTTTCTATTAAAAATCTTCCATATAGTTTACCAACCCAGCTCAGTAGACTATGCCTATGCCCTATAGTTAACACATTCCATTCGCGATTCTTTGCCTCTGTAGAGAGGCATAATGAAAACCTTCCTCCAATCTAACGGGGCATGAATCTCCTCCAAACATTGATCGAAGAGCATATGAAACCCCGAGACAACTAATGGGTCACCAGCCTTGATATATTTAGCAGCAACGTTTTCATACAGTCTTAGCATTCTTCATATGATTTATTGCACACTTTATTTCTTCCATACTTATTGAATTCATATCGTTTTCTTCATTCATACTTACTCCAGAGAGCCTCTCGAAGGATTCCTAATTTGCATTCTCTATATGTTTCCTGGAAATATTTCATCCATCTATTTTAATTTCGTCTTCATTCATTAACATCTCTATTTACTGGCATAATAGCTTAAATACTATTGCTTTCAGGACCACTTCGGGATTTTTTGACCGCCTTCCAGAAGAATTTTATATTAACCTGGAAATTCTCGGTCATATTTACCTCTTCCTCTCTTTACTTTCTTTCACACCAGATTAAACTTTTTTCTTGCAGGTATTGTACAGATCTTTTGCTTTCGAGTATTCATCCTCATTTACTGTCAAAAGAAAACGTTACGCTTTCTTCTTTTCTTACACAAGTTCCTTTATGCCATCGTCCCACCATACATCGCCTCCCTCACTTCCTTGGGCAGCTATGCCATAGGTTTCCTTTGCTGATTCGCATAGAGAAACCTTAATGTGGTCCCATGCATCTTCTATATTCAGCTCGCTCTTTACTCGCTCAGTCTTTCAAAGACTTTCCTTTCAATTTTTTCTCTGACATCATCGTTTTGCAGATTCTGATCGCAACATCTGGTGCCGATACTGTTATTTTAATAAACCGCCATCCTCGGAGTAAATATATTCTTGAAACAACAAGGAAATGGGCAGTTTCCATCTCGGCGCCCCGAAACACTAGTATCAGCAGTAGCGGATCTCAGTCTAGTGTCAACCACTACAAAATCAATCCTCGACCTTTCTCGATATGTGTATTAATGTATTCCTTTGTGATCACAAAAACGCATAAAACAAAGGCATAATAATAAATCAAGCATTCAGATCATTCGGCACATCTTTCATCATCGCAACATGTTACGTATTAGATTTATTTTTTAAATAATATTTATTTATTTTTTTATAAATAAATTGTAAATACATTATTACAATTTGAAATATGGTGTTTCGTTAATTTATTTGACATCCTTATGAAAGAAATGGTATTTTCCGAAATCGGTTGGTGTATTAAATTAAACCGGTTGGTGTATTAAATTGTATTAGTTAAAATAATATTTTGCATCTACAATTAAATTACAAAAACTTCCCTCTCCAAAATACAGACCCTTTTTAGTTTATGAAAGTCTAAAAATATTTTTTCTGTAGCTTAACTCTATGCTTCATAATAATTGTTCTACGTCCTTTTTACTTGACAAATTTGTCGGTTAATAAAATTGAATCGTAATCGACAATGATAATGTTTTAAATTATTATTGAACATGAATCACACGAAATCAATGAAGCAGAGATATATATGTGCGAGTATATCTGTATTAATATTACAGAATCTAGATATGTGTATTCTAAGATTTACAAAAATTAATAATTTATTTACAAAGTTTAATAATTTATTTAAATTATTTACGAAAAAAACAAGTCACGAATTATTGATCCGAATAAGTGGCATATGCTACGAATTAATATGGAATTAGATTGTAAAGAGCGATGGCTTGCATTCCCTTCGTCCTCGCCCTTCACCGGAGCGGAGATTCATTTGCATTAATTCCGCGTTGTTCACGATTTTCATTCCCCTAACGTTATTTGTATCTCCGAGAGAATTTACAACTTTGAAAACATATTAACGTTTATGTGCCTTGTAGATTAATTTTGCGTTTATTGAGTTAGAGTTAACAAATTTTAAAGGTCGTGTTTTAATCTGCTTTGTGGTTTAAGTCATAAAAAATATTGTCTTTTATATTTTGCTTTCGATATAACAAAAATAAATTACTTTATGGGTCATTTATTTAGGTTCTAAGGGGACTTTATTCAAGTTAATTTTTAAACCAAGTCATTTATCCAGTTATTTTACAAATAATCTATAGCATTATATTTACAAATTTAATTACAACTACTTCTTTAAATCTAATCCAAATAGTAAATATCACAAAAGAAAATATTCCAAATGTAACAAAAATATTGGTTATACTCCGGATATGAGACAACAATAGTCCGCGAGACGCAGTTTGTGGTGTTAAAAATTATTTTTTGTGTTCACTCTTTACTATTTTGATTAAATTTTGATGAAAAACCGTACATATCACATATATTAAAGCGGTGCAGTCGCCTACGCGGCAGGGTCTCAATACAATTTATATTTCAATGATAGAGCTTTCCCAAAACAAACCACACGTAAATAAAATCTAGATGTAATTATAATTATTCCACCTGTAAATTCGCTCTCAAAACGAACAACAATGACATCTATATGATGTATAAGAATCGCGGATAGTCAATAATAAACACAAAAATGCTATTTTATCAGTATAATGTGGATTTAAGTAAAGATGCGTGGTTTTCTCACTTAACCTAGAGCGCATACAAATTTGAATTATGATGAATTATTCCCGCGCAGATATTGACAAATATTAGGTCGCAATCATAAACAAAAATTATATTATCATAACCAACAATGACTGTAATGTAATGCCTAATAAAAAGAGAAAACATTTAACATCTCGCGTCGCATTTGACAGCGCGACCATAGTGAGAGATGATGAGAGATGGCAGATGGCAGATGGTCAATATACTTGCCAGACATCAAAATTCGTACAATTTAGCTAATGTATGTTTTTTCTTATTCGTAATAAAGGCAATGTACACTTCATCTTAAATTTAATATATATTTACGTACTGTTATTAAAAATGTAAATGAGAAAAAATTAAAGTAATCTTAACCTAGAGATCCCTGGCCGTTTAATCAAGTACTATACAGCCATAATGACACTGCGTCCAAGACGTCCAGAAAGTCATAGAAATAGACGGAGAAACGTAATATATATATTTATAACACTGGTCAACAAAAAAAAATATTTAAAAAATATTTCTCCGGTATACACCATGAAAATGGCATAATTTATCCAGAAATTGATATATTTTATCTTACTCTTCAGTATCAAAGCAGGTGACATAAATCGTCGCCTAGAACTACCAAATCAGTAGCAGCAGTGCATACCAGTCTCCGTCTAGTGGGTACTGCTAATGTAGAGTGACTAACCACTGTCATGTGACATTATTCATTGTGACGTCTCGAATTTTGTTGACAGATTTAAAAAGCCACTCTGTATTTTATAATTATCTAACACGATCCAATTTTTTTACCTAATATTGAAATATAATTAATTTTTAAAATCTATTTTCTTTATCTACCAAAAGTATTCTACTGAAATTTTTATATAATACAATGACAGCGCGTGCCTGGTATGTGATATTTTTTAAGCATGTTAAAATAAAAGGGCTTTATTCTTATTGTATACATAATATATGTATACTTACTTCCAACTTATATTCTAACTTATGGAACCCTATGGCTACCTACCTCAGAACAGGTACATTGTATGTGCTTAGCGAGGTAGGAAGCGGTCAACAGGCTTGCATGTCAATGAAATGAATTATAGTATTTGTATTAAGGATTTTTATATTGATGCAAGTTATAAAAAAAAATTGTTATAAAAATAAACGTCGATTTATCGGCACTGAAAACTAAAAAAATATATATATAAAAAATGATCTTAACGATATTCAAATGTTATTTGTTGCATGAGCTGATCGTTGCAATATTTCAATATCATTAACGGAGAAACCGATTTTAAATTGAAATAAACCCGTTTCAAAATAAACATGTTTTATTTTTGTCACTATGTTGAATCAATATTGCCGCCACCATTGTTTTTTACTAAGAAATGTGAAAATTTTATACATTGAAATACAAAAATGCTAATAAAATATCACATTTAACATAAATTTTAAAACTTTTTGCTCTTTTTTGCAATAACGAATATTGCTTTTATTTTATAAAAAATCACGTTCTTTTCATCTGGTGAGTAGTTTGAAATATTCTCCCAGATAGATTTTTGGAACAAAGTTAAATTTTTTTTTTTCTCTCGGTCGTTCTATAATAAAACGTGAATTACAACATTAAACCAGAGAAGGATAAAATAAGTTATTAATTCATCAGATAGTGTTTCCCGTAATTCAGCACTATGGACGACATACATGTTGGTCGAGAAATTATAGTACTGCCAAGAGTATAGAATGCCACTATGTGTCGACTTTGAAAAGACATTCGGTTTTATAAAGAAAATCTCTATTATAGATATCCTTCTCGTAGATTCCCTATAAAGAAAGATGTTTGACAAGGTAACACATTCCTTATGGTTACTCTAGAAAATTTGTTCACGCAATTAGATAGGGAGAAGGAAGGAATTTGCATAAATGGCGAGTATTTAAGCCATCTATATTTTACAGATGATATTGTGATTTTCTCAAATGATCCAGACGACCACCTTCAAAATAAAATACTGAAACTATCAGAAATCAGTGGCATGGCAGGATTGAGGATAAACGTTTCAAAGACTAAAGAAACACAGTTTCAAAATACTGTTGACCTGTTTGTTAATTCAATAGACATTCATGTTGATGGTATCCATTTTAAATAATTCGAGTGTTATACCTACCTAAAATAACAAATTTCTATGGCTGAAAGCACATGCGAAGAAAATGGATAAAGCTTGAAATTGAATAAATCTGGACAGGAGTGGATTCGAATGGTTACATATAATTTTCAAAGCGACCGTCCGGTGTGCTTAAAACAATGCATATTATCAGTACCCATAAATGGCTGCAAAATATGGACTCTCAACAAAAGAAAAATATGCTGGGTATCACACGAAGAGACAAGAAAATAAACGAGAGAATAAGGGAATAAACAAAAGTGGTCACCATAGTTGAATACGCCAAAAAATAAAAAGGCAGTGAATAGGCCGTATCGTTCGTAGGATGGACTATAGTTAGACGAATGTAGTCATCGAGTGGTACCTGAGGGGAAATAGAAGTCGAAAGGCCGCCCTAAAACACGCTGGACCGATACAATTATCAAATTCTGTGGAAATACATGGCAGCATATAACAATGGATGTCAATACTAACTAAAAACATATGTTGTTGTTTCTTTACCAGAATCTATTTTTAAAAAACAATAATTATTTTATAAATTAAATAATAAATAAATTTAGTACCTAACTCAAGTTGATACTTAATACAAACTTATGTAAAACTAATCAAAAAATTATAAACAACCAACTAAATTTAACTAAGAGTCCCATTTTAAAAAATTTTCCTAAAAATTATTCGAGTAAATTTGTATTAAGTAACAATTTGAGTTAGGTACTAAATTTATTTTTTAAATAATTCTTGTTTTTTTTAAGAATAGATTAATAAATAGAAGTCGCAAGGCCGCCCTAAAACCCGCTGGACTGATAAAAAAATTATTTTCACAGACATAACTTATTTCAAGTTTTATTACAAAATACTAACATAATTTATGACTTTCAAGATTATTTAAATATATTTTCTTATGTGGAAAGTAGTAATACGACAAAAAGTTTTCGGTATTTTTATTTAATTATTAAATAGTACTTTGGGAGATTGATATTGTTTACACCCTTCAGCGTTTTCCTTGGGTGATTAGAAAAAAATTTAAAAAACGTGTCATATTAGATATTTGTTTGCGTTAATTGGTTAGTCTATAATGATGAAGTATCACTTAAGGATTCATTTATTCATGATACTGCAAATAAAATATTATTAAAGTGTCTTTTACGCGAATTTTCATAAAAAAATGTGTAATTACAGATTTTTATTTATATTCATAGGGGAAAAATCTGCTAATATTTAAAATTGACAGATTAGAAATTAAAATAAATGTATAATAATGAAGAATGTCTCAAAATTATCTTTGGAACTTGCAAGGGCTTTATCTTTTTTAGTCAAATCCATATACTTATATCGTGTATGATAACTATAATAAAAGCCTATCTCTGCCATCAGTATAATATAATAAAATAATTTTTACTATATTCTTTATACGATTTCAGGCATTATTTCTTAGCAATTCGAATAAATAAGAATGTTCTCATGTTTTGATGGCCGTTCAGAATCCAACCTCTCTGGGCGATTCTTAGTTACTTAGTAACGGTTAATTTACCGTAATCATCAGTAATTATAATTAGTATAATAAAAGCCAAGGAATATGTGTCTATAAAATTAAGGGACATTTTGCGATACATGCAACAGTTAACTTGTAACGAGGCAGTTTCCTCATCACAAATAATATTACGAAATTAATTTTGTTTAAAAATTCAGAACATAGAATAATTACAACTTCACAATAAGATTGTGTTCTCCTAAATAATAAAGTTGTATCAATGTGTCCAAAATTTAATAAAAATGAATTGATAATTCTGGCGTCTGCTATCAGTTTACTCAAAGGTATTTGAGATTCTGTAAAAATAAGGTAGATGGCTCTGTCAAATAATGGAAAGATTAAATGTATTAATATCAAAAAGGTAACATATAGGTTCGAAAATTGTCGCTAAAAATATTGTCGCCGTAGCATAGTTGGATAATGCACCTTCCCCGGTTAGGAAAGAGATCCAGGTTCGAATCCCGGTGGCGCAACAATAATATTTATCGATTAAATTGATTTTATATGTATATCTTTCTAATTAATATATTTAATTCATATTTAAAATATTATAAAACACTTCAGAAGCACACAATCAAATAATAAATAATTATAGATTACAAATGTATTATATGAGTTATTACAGTGTAACTCCCTCTCCAAGCACAAGACCTAGTCTCTTTTTTGGAGGGGTAAGCAAATAAAAAACATGTAATTTTAATAATTTACAGTACTTAATTAATAACCCATATTATAAAAATTGTAAAAATATCAAATAAATAAATTTAAAAAAAAATTAAATTTCATCTCACCTCCTCTCTCTGACTTCTATATCTAATTACCCATTTCCCATTTCTCCGATTGAAGCAAGCCGATCAACTTTAATTTTATCCTACTATTTTATAGCCTCCACTCAAGAAGAGGGGCCTATTTGTTTTTCAGACGAAGGAGAGTAAAAGAAGACCCATTACAAACTGTCACTTGTTTTTTATGCTTTTCTCAGTAAGATAAAGCACTCTATGTGATTTTATAAATGCTTGTGATAGATCAAATCCACTGTTTCTCCTGTCAAATTTATTTTTAATGTTTAATTGTGATATTAAGCGCTTTACTGTTTTTAAATTTTGTAGTGGTAGATTTAATTCTGTCGCATTTCCTTCTTCGTCTTTTTCTATTGCCATATCCAAGAACTTACCTGATCATCACGTCTTAGAGCGGGTTATAAACTAGTATGTAAATATATTAATATTATAGTCAGATCAAAGCCATTATCGATAACCGATGAAGATGAGATTACCTAATAATCTTTTAACGTCTTTTCTTCACTTGTAAGCCATTTGGTAATCTAATAACTTTTTTTTAGTACTTGTGGGTTATTATAACTCTTAATGATTTTGGTTCTTAAATTTTTTTACAAAAGAATAATTTATCATTTCGAAAAATAAATTGTCGAAAATAATTGTGACATTATTATCGTTTTGCGAAAAATAATGTTTATAATTAGTTTTGGTATTCTAAATGGCAAATTAATTCGTTTGGAATTTTTTCGAGTATTGTTTTATCATCATAAAAAATGAAAGAATAATATGCACCGTTTATCTTAAGTGGAAAACTACTTCTAAACAAAGTCCAGCTAATTAACTCGTATTCGCTCAAGTGTGGAGTTGGACCTCATGGCTCGTATCCACGAATGTGACGAGATTTTCGACTCGGGACAATTTCTGAGATATGGATTTTACTTCCATGAAATTCTTTGGACACAACTCTTAGATTTCGCAGTCCCCGTGTGTACACCATATCTTATAAATTCGCCGTCTCGCGCCTTACTAACACACTGGGGGGGGGGGGGGGGGTGATTTTGAATCTCCCCAACAGCCGTTAAAATTGTTGTTACTAAACGCTTTACTATTAACTTTTCTTATTCTTGACAGTTGTACACGTCTATGGTAGTTTCAGTTGACGTTCGCGCACGTATCAAATGTCGCTGTCAGATTGAACGGCATGTACACTGATTTGAATTTTTGTCTCTTTCTACCAATCTCAAGCTGATTTCTGAGTTTATCTTTAAATCTCAACACGTGTACCTACATAGTACTGAGATGTATCTCAACTAAATCTCTGAGATTATCTCATCGTGTCTCTTCCGTGGACATATACTTCAAGAAACATTAGTCAGTGGTGTTAGTTTTAATTTGCTTTACGGTATACTCGATAAAAAACATACAATTTTAAATTTTGTTTGGTCAAGTCGGTGGATAAAATAAATTTCATAAATAATCTTTGCGATTTTGTAAATCTGTAATACCTGCAATATTTTAATTATAATCTACGGTGACTTTAATATTCAGCAAGTTTGTTGTCATTTACGATGCAACGAAGTGACCGTACTATCGGTATTTCAATCACATCGCGTATAAATAAAAGTTCAGCTTTGTGTCTTAACAAATAGATTACATATACGCGAAGTGTCAATTTTCTTTAAAATATAGATTTGATGGATTTGTGACCTTTATATTCTTAAGGTATATTTTCCAAAATAAACTGTTCTATACTGAAGGTACATTTTTCAAAGTAAAACTTACTTAATTTGTACTATCAGGTATTTCAAAATGGTTTCAGAATTTTAGAACTTCGTAATAGAGGTGATGGATGTGTAAATCTAAATTAATCAGATGTAAATTTAAATCTGAATTATGTAGTAAAAAAGTCTTTGATGTTATATGTACAGTAAAAAAATGATTTAATGGTAGAAATAGAATGGCAAAGATTACCTTATATATTACTTTCTGCTAGCAGTTTAGCTCAAGAAAAATGATACAGGACTCTTTAATCTCTGGTTAGGTAGGCTGGATCTTATAACATATAATTTATGTATACCAAATCTCCAGGATTCCATTGAATAAAGAGATGAGACATGCAGTAAAACATGTAGCAATACATGTTTTAATTTGTTTGTTTATCTAAACAATTCAAATTAATCATCTTAGAAAAAATACCAGGAATACTTCATACTTCTGACTGATATTTTTTTACTGTATAATTTTGAATGATATAATTATAAACTTTTTATAATTTAGATGTTTTAAAAGTATATTGAACATCTACATACCCTTTTAAATAAACTATAACCTAACGTACGTAAAACAGATAGGTGAATACATTCCAGCAAAGCAAAATTATGAATTATAGTAAAGTGAAATGATGTGAATAATGAATAATAAATAAATAATAATGAAAAAGTCTTTGAGGTTATGTATACAGTAAAAAAAATGGTTCTCTGGTGGTAATTTGAATGGTAAAGATTACCTTGTATATTACTTGCGTTTGTGTTTACGATAAATATTAAAATATGCATATATTTCGTCTGAAAAATCATCGGTAATACTAACTTTATTTAGATATTCTAACTGAATTAATTTTTCCACCCGAATATATTTTCTCGCCTAATCCATTCTTCGGTCAAATTCAACTTTCTCTAATAAATTTAAATTTGAATATATTATACCGGGTACGAAATATACTAAGGAAAAGTAGCACGTACAACACCCAATTATCTAGAGATACCGTCAGCTTTAAGTGTGGGAAGGGTCGCTCGCGACTAGTATAAGAGTACCTGGCAGTGTGCAGGACACTCTCAGAAACTCGTTCCTTTGGGTAATCAGCATTGTCGGGGCTAAAACCCTTAATGCTGACCCGGAAGTCCTCCGCTACTTCCGGATGGAATTAGGTGACTCCAGTAACCCTCCACCTTAATTCGTCTCGTTTTCCGAGTTCCTTCTCAGAACATCCACGGTATTCAGCTATTCAGTATGGCGTGAGTACCTCGAATCCCGGAAGTTACACCTTAACTCCGTACAAGGTTCGCTCAGTATACCTATTGGTTACTTAATATTTAGGATGCAGATTAATAGTTTTGGGAAAATTACAAGTATTCAGGTAGATGTACAGTGTGACGTGTATTTTCAGAGGTCTAAAATGTTCCGTTTCTCTTTTCTCCAGGGTCCACTGAAGGTATTTAAATACACAGTGTAACGAACACATTATGAAAGTCCCACTTCATTCTGATTTTTTTCAGAATCGGCAGGTCTTTTATACCAAATTCCTATAATAATAGTATTGGATAATTTATATAGCACCATTTTCGTAAAAACTTTCACCTTCTCATCGCTTTTCTTTCATTGTATAATTCTGACGGAGGGGTCTCTATATCAAATGTATAAAAATAATGAAAATGTAATCATCAAATCGCTTACAAATATGATTACGTATGAAATATAATTTGACAACTCACCATATTGAACAAACACTCTCCATAGGTACGTTGGAGAGAACTAGCGTTGAAGAATTTTGCTGGTGGCTGTGACCTTACTCTATAATAATAATGTTAAGCTAATTAGGAAAATCGTCGAAGATTGTAAGGAAATTTGCTCCACATGGTACAACAATATTATGAAATCTGAAAAGAAAGTATGCAGGTTTAAAATCTTAGCTGAATTATTTTTAATCTGTAATATTAAAACTAAGTTTTTAATTTTCTGTTCCATGTTCATGCATATACACAAATATATATACCATGACATAACAAAGTAACGTCATGCATTTGATAATAAATTAATCTAGTCAGGTCATGATATCATAAATTTATTTTTTCATAATCTTCATCATTATCGTTTAAAAATTGGAATCTAGCCGTTACGGCGGCTGGCTGCGGGGAGGGGCTCGCTCTCGCTCCTCCGCTGCAGACGTCAACTGGAGGCCCAGTGGAGCGAATGGCATCTATGTTCACCATTGTGCTGTGGCGACGAGTTATTAAAATCAGTAAAAATGTCCGGTACTCGGGAGACATGTTTGGAAATGGGGATTTGGAAGTTTCGAATCCCGGTTGAATGATTGACTGCGGGAACTACGGGGTTGGTCCGCGATAGTTTGTGGATTTTACGAAGCGCCCAGGGAGACTGGTTCTGTCCGCCCGTTATATTTTGCCATACCATCGGAGGTACCGCTGTAAATGCACTCAAGAAGAATTATTTAATGAGTGTAGTACATGTAGGACGAAAATTTGCATACTACCCTGAAGTACGGGATGCTGAGCTCTGTATCTCAGATCCCAGGACCTGCGAATGGGTTTGGACTCGCAAGCTACTCCGTCAGGATAACATATAAATAAGTACACTATGATTAAGATTTTTTAATTTCTAGTTATACAAAAAATTTGAAGGAGATGATTTAAAATTGTATTTAAACTTCTGGCCTATGAGTTTCAGTAAACCTCGGCGAGATTTAAGTTTTTGTAATTTCATTATATAGAATATGTTCCGCACAGCTATGGGTCCGCGACAATCGCGGCCCGAGAAATAGTTTAATGCGAGGGACATCTTTCCCACTTTACGGACACATCTCGCCCATCACTCCTCGCCGCTGAAAACCCTACGCCCTTGCGCTCGGCGGGTCGCCGGGTGGAGGGGGTAACGGGCCACCGCAGGACTCCGGCCATCTGACAAGCGGCAAAATTAGCATTAAGTTTTTTGGAATAACTTAGTTTAGAAAAATGTTATGACTATGTAATATTGTACAATAAAAAGAATTTGGAAAGGGCGATCGCCCGGCACCGTATTACAATTATGCACCTTAAAAATCATTTAAAGGTTTAAAATGGATTTTTTTAAGTTTAAGGTGCAATAATTAATTTCCCGGGCTATCGCCCTAGGTGAAATCTATCAGGCATCGCCAAGGGAATTAAAATCTGTGAGATAAAATACTCGCGATATCTGAGAAATAAAGGATAAAAATATGACGGGAGAAATAGCGGAGAAAAATGAGATCTGCTGGCCCGGACGGGACGGCAGAAAAAATGATCCGAGTTTTGGAGTCTGGCCGCCAGGGGGTAACGGCGCTGGACCGAATCGAGGGGGCGCGGGGACTGACTGCGCCATTCGATTGGATTCCAGCCATACGGGGGGGCCTTACGCTCCCAAAGTTTTTTTATATGAAATAAATACTGGTCCAGCGGCTGCAGAGAGCATTCTCTTCCCATCCCTCGTCGCTGAACTCTTCAAGTAACTTGAGTGTTTTATTTATCTCCGCTTCGACCCTACTATTCTACTGGATTCTCTTGGATTCTCGACATTGGCTACGACATTTGTACTGAACCTGGAAAATTTTTGACTTTGGCTGCTACGCTGGACGACGATTTTGGACCTCCCTGGACCACTACACGCCGCTGCAGATATCGACGTCCAGCAGATGAAGTGAGAGATAAGGAGGTGATCTGAATCTCGAAACGAACTCACATTATATTTTATGCTCTACCCTGTCTAGCCAGTGAGGAATATTCGGTCTCATTTGACGGTTGGACCGTATCCTACAATATGTACCGTTGTACGTAACTTTTTGAGGCCACGCCTTGACAATGGAACGTGTTACCGTGCCGAAATGTCAGCATAGATTTTCTCAAGAAAACCATCTACAAAAATGCGATCTAACCGACAAGTGATACTAGTTCCATATGTATATATATATATATATATACTGTGGCGTGTGTGTGTATTTGTGAGCACAGAATAGAAGCTCTTTTTAACAGAGAGTGGTTTCGACACACAGGTAATATTATAAATATTCTGGGAAGCAGTAAATTATAAATAATATATGTTCATGCGATATATTCCAATATTTGTCTTATGGCCCACATCATTTCAGAGACGTATTCAAGAAAGTAAAACTATAAGGAATGAAGAGAAAACCAGAATAATAATAAATATGTGTTTTATATTGAGTGCCATCAACTCCAAATCCATAATAATATTACGTCTCCCCGTATATTTTCTATGACTGTTTGGACATCTAGGATGTCTATAATGTCTAGGATGTAGTGTCATTATGGGTATATAGTGCTTGATTAACAGTCCATTTCTACGAGATGCCAGCGGGGCAAAAACGTGCTTTTCTTTTTTAAATAAGGTTTATGTATTCAATAACAGTTCATAAATATATATCCGCGAAATCGTATTACGGCTGGCAAATATATTCAGCGTCTGTCATCCTGTGTCATCCCATCTCATCTGTCTCATGGTCTATGAATAGTTTTTTATTGATACTATACAGAACTGTCAAATTATGACCATATTAATGCACATTAAATGTATTAATTAGAACAATATACATATAAAATCAATTTATCGAAAAAATATTATTGTTACTACCGGGATTCGAACCTGGTTCTCTTCCTATCCGGGGAAATGCATTAACCATACCAGTACCAAGTCTTTCGCGGACGTCCTCTATTTCTGGTACTATCAACACTTGCATCATATATCTTTCTTATCATGCTCTCCTGGTTAATCCGTTCCATATGACCAAACCACCTAAGTAATCCTTTCTTAATCTTACTCACATCATAGGATCAGCTTTTCATTATTTCTTCATTCTTTACTCTGTCATAAATGAATTTGATCTCATTTCCTGTTACTATTGAAAACGATGATTTGAAAGCTTTAATGAAAAAAAACATACGACAAACAACCAGCACTGATTAGTTATAACATCTTGCCTCACGACAACTTTTACCTTTTCAACTAACTTTATAACTATTTTCCGTAAAAATATTATGTGGCGAAGCAAGTATCTCACTCTCAGGAATCTTATTTACCTAATAAACCCAGAAGACATACATACATCAACTAATAAGACTATATATGTACTATAAGTTTGTTTTTCAGAATGAAATTCAATAAATGAAAATTTAATTTTAAAAAGCATGAGCATACCAAATATTCTTTACAATAAAACTATTAAATTAGTATGAATTCCAACACCCTTTCAGGCATAAAAAGATAAATACAAATTAAATGTATTAATTAGAAAGATAATACCTACATATAAAATCAATTTTACCGAAAAATATTGTTGTTGCTACTGGGATTTGAACCTGAATCTCTTCCAATCCGGGGAATGTACTTCGATAAAATTGATTTTATGTGTATATCTTTATAATTAATACATTTAATTTGTATTAATAACATCACAGACCTATGTTCTGAATAATTTAATTACAACATCACAATAAAAATGTGTTCTCCTTAATAATAAAAACGTTATACTAAAATGTCTATAAATTGTTCAATTATCAATTATGACTGTAAGACGAAATTCAAGTAAAGAGTTTAGATAAGATATATATTTAGCGTGGAAATTATTATTATCCAATTTGCAGTAATTACTTTATCAAGTCAATGAAGAGATTTACAAAACTGTTTCTATATCAAAATTAGTAATAATTTCATATGAAGAGTCCTAGAATTGGAGCTTACATCTCATTATTTTAAATACAAAAATGTAATATGTTAGTATTTAGTAACATATAATATTAAAGTTCGGATTATGTTTTTTTCAAGCAATTATAATAGAAAAACTGCCAAAAATTAAAATTGTTCAAAATGAACGACGGTTTTTGACACAATAACATATGTTTTTGATTAGTATTGACTTCCTGAAGAAGAAAATGGTATTTTTCGAAACCGGTAGATGTATTTAAACTCGATTAGTCATTAATGAAACAAAGTTAACAAATAAAAATAGAAATATTTTAAGTCCATGAATTAGGTAACAAACTTCCTCAAGCACATCAAAAGATGAATTTGAATTTAATTTAGTAGAAAATGCTTTAAAATTAAACTAACATTTAAACAATTACCGACGACGGTTGAAGCTGTGATATTTGCGGTAAAAAGTATTCTAGGTACTTTAAAACTTGGAGAGATCTGGATTATGTACCAAAAGTGTCGTTGCTGGGCACAAAAATTTACACTGTGTAAAATACCTACCTATATTTCTGATTTTTGCCATAACCTTTTGGTCAGTACTTTTGCATTTACGCACATTTTATATATTTAAGTGAAAGAATAAATATATGTAACAAATGTTGCGTATTATTTTATTCAATATTATTTATTTCACTAAATAATAATACTGTGTATAGTTTTTGCGTACATGAAATGAAAGTTATGTACATGCGAATAGGTTATGTACATGCGCATTTCACCCCCGACACCGAGCATTTGCACTACCATTTAATGATTTAACATAGTTATATATTTCATGTACATTATTGTAAAACCCTGTTTTATATACCACGAGACTTGATGTAATATAATATATACAGTGCCCGTCATTAATTACACACAATTTTTAAATTTATGCAAAACTAGTCGTGAATTTTAATACACATATAAAATTATACATAAATGATGTGATTTTCCGCACGTTTTCAAATTCCAATTTCACGTTTAATTTTACGGCAATTCCCGCAGGCAGAGGAGAATAAAATATCTAGTATTTTTTGTGATCCCATCTTGAAATGAAAGAATATTGAATTCTAATGATGTGAAAAAGATTTCGAATTCCATTGTAGGGCACGTGATGCTATGGAGGAATTTTTTTACGAATATTAAGAATCCAATATATATTTTTAAATATTTGATATTAGTTATATGTGTGATTCTTCAAAGATTTAAATTTAAATTTAATAAAACATACGCAGTATGCTAAAACAAATTTATTTTACTCCTGAGAGATTTATATCTCATTTTTGTTCATGACATCATAAGTAAAAAATAAATTAAAAATAATAACCCAACTAAACTTATTTATTGTAAGTTTCTAGGTGTCTACTATAATACTCATTTGTTTCAATAATATATAAATATTTTAGATATTGCATATGCACTACAAGATATATAAATTTAAAATATTAATAATTATTTTGTTATTAACGGTATTGTTATTTAAGCACATATCCACTATGGTCCCTCATGACTGAGGATCGCGATCTTCTTGAAATCTCGTCCTCTTGACTATGCTCCTACACTCTTTTCGGCATTTTGAAAATTTTAGGCTTGTCTCATCCATCAACGCATCAACGCGTGGGAAATCTTTCTCTTCATTTTCGTCCTTCGACGTGGCTCACCACAGCAAACTTCTCCAAGCTATCTTCCTTTCTCGCAAGATGTCCAATAAATTGAATTATTGGTCGCAAGCAAACGGTTGAGAGCCTATTCTCGATCTTCAGTTTCTGCAGAATGGAGATATTATATGCGCAGCATGTGTCGCCAGCACCACATATAAATTACCAGGCATCAATCCGTCTCCTCTCCCTCGCCTCAGGGTTCATGATTCCACACCATATAAAACAACAGAATTTACCACCAGAGACTACAAACAAGACCTTCTTCATTATAGAAATTCCGTGGTATTTCCATATTTTATCAACTGGACATAGAACTGCGTCGTTTAATTTCTGGCTCGCAGCTACCGTCGCCAATAATTATGGATCCGAGATAATTGAAGGCCTTGAAGGTTTGGAAGGGCATGCTTTCGTGAAAGCTGTCAATCAATGATTATTAGCTTCGTTTTTTTCTTTTTTATCTAAGACCCAATTCTCTACTTTCTTCTTTAATGCGACAGAGTAGTACAGCCATTTCTTCTTCTTCTGATGTAGTGATCAAAGTTGTAAAGAGATAATATGCATCCTTGTCTGACTCTTTTTTGCACTTTAAACTTTTTAGAGGAGATGGAGATGAATTTAACTGTAGTGGTATTATCCAAATATAGATTACGAATGAGAAACAAAAGGTATTCTGGGACTCCTATCCCACAAAGTTCTTTCCACATGCATTTACATTTCACGCTGTCAAATCCTTTCTTATAGTAGATGAAGCATAACATTACTGGCGATAGGAGCTCTCTGTTTTTCTCTCGAGTTTATTTGCCCTTTTCAAATTCAGTCTGACTAGGGTATCTCCCAGCTTATGTAGTGCTTCAGATGTGTACTAATAATCTGCAAAAATATTTTGCTTGAATGAGATATAATTGCAATTGTTCTATAATTTTCGCACTTTCTGATGTAATAAGATAAAAAGTTTATTCTATCCAATCTTGGGGCCATTCACTAAACTTTATTGCAGATGATACTTATGAACGTAATGCTTTCATCACCCAGTTTTTTCAGCAAATCTGCAGTTATACCATCATTTACTGAGGGTTTGTCAAGTTTAACCTTTTTAATAGCATCTTGAACTTCTCTAAACATTATGTCTGATTCTAAGTTTTGTTATTCTATTTTTATAGCTGGTGAATTTTCTTCATCCTTATACAGTTTTGTGCAATATTCCTCCCATGATAATGCCAATTTTTTTTATGAGCTGATTCTATTTGTCTTCAATAATCTTTCAAATCTCTTGAAAGGATCTTTACTTTCTGAAAAAGGTTTTTTGATTCGTTGTTGTATGCATGGATCTCTATTATCTTACAGATGTAGTCAATATATGCACCTTTGTCTTTGCGATTGCTCTTTTGCACCTCTCCGGTAAGCCTTGCATACGTTTTTCGATCACCGGGTGTTATTAGTCCTCATTTTTTAAGTCCATTCTATTTGCGATCAAATTCCAAGACATTTCTGTGGTCCAGGATTTTTTGAATGATTGACAGAATGTATTTTGAGATTCCTTTGCAGTCTTAAGCACACATATATTATAACGTTATGTTATAGTACCTACCAGCCACGAGATATTATTTTGAGTTGACATTTCGCAAATGGCAACATTGCACCGCGGGAAGGAATTTCTCTATGGTACTTTCCGTTGACGGATCGAGAGCGTGTGCAATAAGATGCTCATGAAATTAATATAAAAAGAAATAATTTCATGTTTAGAAAAGATAGGGTGAGAATAATATAAAATATTAGGCATCTACGTTATGCTGTACCATGTTGATCAAGAGTTTTTGTTATTGTGTTTTGTGTATTTGCAGAATGCAAAAATCCCTTCCTGTCACGACGTCCGTGAGGTGAAATTGGATAATACTAATTTCGAGCTAAGCATAATGGGAACACGATTGGGTTCCATCTGCTCAATCTATTTACAACATGAGGACGCAAATGTTTCTGCGCTATTTCAGGAACCACGCCAGGAAGCAGGTGACCCAGCCTTTATGACGTTGGCGGTTTGAGGAGACACCAAGTATACTACGAGGTGACTCGGAACATCAAAAAATGAAATCAAATTATGATTGCTCCTGGAGAGCAAAGGTTATTGTATCTAATTGTTGTGAAGAAAATTCATCGTTGTAAAATTTTAAAGAGGTAGTAAATTATAATAATTATTCTCACCTCTGATTTTAATGCTTGTTGCTAATTTTGTTGTAGACGGTTTGTTGAAAATATATTTTGTTGAAGACGATTCGTTAAAAATCTTTTATTGAAATCACACGGATGTGGTATTATTTTTGTGCTATATTACCTTGTAGACTCTATTTTCTTATTCTATCATACTCGAATTTTGTATGCAAAAGCTAATTAATTATAATGTTGTTAATCTCAAACTTATTCTATTATTTTTTCCTTGAGTATGATTACTGATGTGGATGGGAAACGGTATGGTGAATTCTGTGCATCAGGACCACACATCTCATGTTTTCCCATGAGCGAATCGAAGGACGAATACGTCATATGTTGGCGCATCCAACTTGGGACAAGGTTAGCGACCGATTTGAAAATGTTCAATATAAATTTTTCAATATATTAAATTTGCGTGCCCGCTTAGACATTAAATCTCATTCAGAAATTGAGTGTTTCCATAAAATCCCCCCCCCTTTTAATATAAAAAACACAAGATTTATGCTACCTCTATAATTTTTTTAATAACTTAGTTGACTCGCCCTATTTATTAGAACCAATTACTTTAAACTGTCCCACACAAATAATCTATTTTACCCAAATTTTGGCAGAAATAATTACATATAAAATTGTTTTGTAACACGCTCTTACGTCAAAATATAATACCGCAAATTTGTCTAATACCTTCAACGATAAATTGCTTTCCTTTAAAATTAAACTACGCCAACTTGTTAATAAGTAATGACATAAATTGTATATACATGCGTGAATGCGTAAATTTATATATATTTTTATAAATATATATATATTGCATCCCATTTCCCTCCCCTCATTACCCTTTCCACATCAGTGTAAAAACACTATTTTTTTAACTGATATTATTTTTTTGTATCAGTTATTTTTATTGTACTATTTGTTTCTCTCAAAAATAAAATAAAAAATAAATAAACGCAGTATTAAGCAAATATATGGAAGGACAATGAATGAATTCATAATAAAGTAAGTAAAAGTCCACCTGAAATAAACAAGTATTGTACGCCGTATTATGATGATATATATATGATGATATACGTATAATTGAAAGATGCAATCCATAATCTTAATTATGAATATCTGACAACTGTGACGATCGATACTAAATACCCTTGATTAACGCGGTAGTTACTTTATCGTGAAACGTGATTATTATATCACTAAACTAAACTCGGTATTACACGTTAAAATATGTTGCAACTAATATAGTTTGCAGTCTCTTTCATTATCAGGTGTAATTTATGACTAATAAACATAATACAGTGCAGTAAACACAGAATACATTAATCAATTATAGAAAATAATTATAGTGATTCAAAGCTAAACCATTTACACAATAAGGATTAATGTATGTGGTAAGATTAGGATTAAGTATGTATGTAAGATTATATGTAGGCAGTATGTGGTTGATTAAAATTAGAAAAAGATCAGGAACATGGCTAGTACAGCGAATCAGAAAAGCTCACCGCCTGACGATAAAGCCTAGACAGAGTTCAATGAACAATGACGGAAGAGAAGATAGGTTCGCTGGACGATGTGTGATATAGACGACTCTTCTCACTCCCCCTATCGTGTAGAAGCGATAGGAACCTCGAACTGTTCCGAGATGTTGTATGAGTATGAATGTAGTCTTAGCGATCATAGTTACTGAAGGATTCTACCACTACGAATGACCCACTATAGCTAGGGCTTTCGACCAAATGGATATATTGCTGCGAAGGGAACCAGCTATTTTTTCTCAGAGTCTAATTGTGCCTTATGTGCGACATGATACCCCTCGGGGGCCATGTGAATACGCTCTGTCCCCTATCAGAACATTGTCTGTTTAAATTATTTTTTGTTTCATCTTTAATTTTAATTAAATTATTATTTTAATACAAGTTAAATTAATTAACTAGAAAGATACACAGAAAAAATCTATTTATCGAATATTTTTTTGTATATCTTTCTAGTTGTATTCATTAAATTTGTATTAACATACCACAGAACATGTTCTGATACTGCAACTTCACAACAAAAATGTATTCTATTTTTATTTATTATCTTTATTTTATTAACCACTTAATTGAGTTTAAATACATCTACCGGTTTCGAAAAATATCATTTTTTTCTTCAGGATATTATAACTAACTAAAACATATATTATTGTTTCTTAGCCAGAATTAATTTTTAAAAAAATCTATTTAAAAATAAAAAAAAAACAATTATTATTTAAATTATTTAAAACACTATCTTTGACGTGCCTCATAAAAATAAAATTCCCAGTCGCGCGAGGTCCAGAAAATGCGTAGGAGAGCGAATTTAAAAGTACTTCTACACCGTATTCATTTATTTGGCAAACTTTTATCACATAACATTCAGTTTGTTGTTTCTTAATGTATTCAGTGAATTAGGAAAGCTGTGCCAGTTTTTGTATGTGGAAATTAAATAAATAAAAAATCTACTTTTAAAATTAGCAATATTAACTTTGTGGTTAAAATTCATATTTTTATTTATTATCTTTGTTTTATTAAACACTTAATTGAGTTCCAATACATCTACCGGTTTCGAAAAATACTATTTTCTTCTTCAGGATGTCACAACTAACTAAAACATATATTATTGTTTCTTTACCAGAATCTATTATAAAAAAATAAAAAATTTAAATGGAACTCGTAGTTAAATTTAGTTGGTTGTTTATAATTTTTTGATTAGTTTTACACGCTTCATTTATCTCCAACGATTCCAAATTATTTCATTTGTGACCAACACCGTTTATATGCAAAAATGACAATCCCAATTTTTTAACAAAACCATGACTATTTTCTATCAAATGATTAGGAAATTCTGAAAACCCACTATTGTTCAAACATCTCAAATGCTCCCTTACTCCTATTATTTGTATAAAATGCTGGTCTAATGTTTCGTGGTAGGTGTTTAGATATTTGATTCGAAAAGTTTTTTATGTATAAAATCCTACGCCAATAATCATTATTATCATTATGTTTTATCTGTGATTTATATAAAAATTGATTATTATATTCTTTTAATTTATTTTTTAAAATAGTGTCTACCAAACCTGTATTATACCCGTTATTAACTACTATTTTTTTAATTTTATTCAATTCAATATTGAAATTGGATGTGACATAGGAATATTGACTAAACGATGTATCATTGAGTAAAACCCTGAATGTTTGTGTGATAATGGATGATTAGATTCATTATGTATGATAATATCTGTAAAAGTTGGTTTTCTAAAAATTTTAATTCAATTTTATTATTATTTTTAATCAATGTTAGATCCAAAAAATTTACTAAAGTAAATTATATTTTATTATTAAATGAATTAATGAAATTTAAAAATGTAGTTAGTTGACGTTGTGAACCTGACCAAATACATCCACATACCTTTTCCACAACAAAACAAAAAAGTAGATGTATTTAAACTCAATTAAGTAGTTAATAAAACAAAGATAATAAATAAAAATAAAAAATCATTCAGCATATTTGGTTTGCGGATAAGTTAAATATTATTTGCTATTAATCAGATAGTGTATCATGATAAGACGGGAACAACATAGGTATTGTATAATATTCAATAATTTTTTAAATCATTCTTCAGGATTATTAAAACTATTGTTAGCATATTTTTAGTACTACTCGCGAACCCAAGCCATGATTAAATGGGGACCCAAACCATGAAATATTAATAATTAATAAAAAAAACTTTAAAAGGGGACATATTGGCATAAAATGAAATAAAATTTAGTGTTAGTAAAATAAACTGCACAATTATTGTATATAATTAACTAGTACTTTGAATTAAAATAATGTAATGTATTTAAATCAAAATAAATATTTCAATCAAAGTCAAAAAGGAACTTTGTGTATTCATTTAAATAAAACATATGATAAAATGTGAATAAATCTAACCATGAGTATTATTTCAGTGAACTTTTCTATCTAGTGAGAGATTGTCAACGGATGGATGCGATAATTTGTATTAAACATGATGTCGGTGCTAAATAAAAACGTATGTTCTTCGCAGCTTCACTCTTGACTCGTTGGTCACCTGCCCTAAAGGGTAAAGTAGAATGGCGGCTGAATTTTGGAATTCTTTAACCTTAAACACTGCATTGAAAGGTTAAATGGGCCGTGAATGCCAGGGCGCAGTTTGCTAGAACTACGTTTTCAAATTCCAAATATGTACTGTGTTACGTCTCGTAAAAACTAAGAAACTTAAAACTAAATAATAAAAGGAACACACAAGCGCAAATCGTCAAGTTGTAAAGTGTGTACATCTTAAGACTACGTTACGTATTAAAGGCGTAATTCGAGAAACAAACAAACACATACACATTATGTTCTATCATATACGAGGGATGTCTGAAAAGTTTCTGACCTAACAAAGAAACAAGACATTTTTTCTTCAAATTTTTATTTATTTTCTAGTCTCCTCGTAAGTCTATATACTTTTCTAAACGATGCTTCCATCCCTTTAACCCGCCCAAATAGTACTTGGAGACTTTCTCTGCAAAATAGTTATTTGCGTAGGTGATGACCTCATTTGACAAAAATCTCTGTCCTTCGAGCGCAACTTTTAGCTTAGGGAACAAAAGAAAGTTGCTTGGGGCTAGATCTGGTGAGTAAGGTCGGGTTGCGTCATCCCGGTAACTATAACTGAGATTCAAACTCGTTTACATTCAAACTCGTTTACTTTTAAACGAGATTCAAATAATTTGACAGAAATCGAGTTGCGTCAACAAAGTTTATAGTTATCCAGTGTAGCAATTACATAGGCCTCTTAAAATCTCATTTTCAAAAACAAATGCCGCGCGAGTAATTTTGCTTATGGCAACACGTGTAGAACGCTTCATTTGACATTTGACGTTTACGTTAAATTGGTGTGTTTGCTTTCCCGAAATGAGCAATTGACCGTTTTTGAACGATGAATGTCAATATAAAGTAAGTATTCTTGTATTTTAACTATATTTAAAAGTTTATGTTGTAAATTACGTATTAGTAAACATTATTTTTAATATTTATTCAGAGAATCCAAGACGAAGCAAGAAACAGCAGAATGGATACGAGGTATGATGCAGATGTGAATGGATAGCGGGTTTCGGTATTTGATGATGATACAGATTCTAACTGTAAGTACTCTGCAAGGCCTTGCAATGCAAATCTTATCACTCATTTTGCATTTAATATGCTACCTTTTAAAAACAAATAAATAATGCACACCCCAATTGTAAGCAGATCAATTATACAAATGTAATATGTTTGTATGTTCATAGGTGGAAGATGTTGAGCACAGGCCTCAAGTCTAAATATCTTGGCATTGCATTCAAATACCAACTCATGGCATCACCTCAAAAAAATGCACAGAATGATAATTCACAATATAATTAATTAATTTTCTGGTGTATGCACACTTACATAATGTAATAAAATATAAATATTAGATATCGATAATGCTTTTATTTAGTTTAATTATTTCATTTATAATATATACCCTTTCTTTGTTCGCAGATAAATCAAAACGCAAAATGAATTCAATCACCCCAAATGAACAAATAGACAATACACAAGAACTGCATGTAGTCAAGCTGAGAGATATTTGGCCCAACTAAATTTTAAATTAGTCAAAGAAAAAAATAATATGTAATTAATTAAATAATTTACTTCTTTAATTTTATAAACATTAACAATTTCTCTATTTTTAAATGTTTACTGCCTTGCTGTATTTAGCTAATGTGGTTTCACCCCCTTTCATTTTAAGGTATTAACATAAACCGTTTTTCTATTTACTAAAATAATAATGTGTAGTTATGTCGTATGGCTTTACAGTTTCTAATTATTGACTTTAATTTTACTTACTTGACTTTACTCAATTTATGATGGTAATTTCTGTATGTGATTTATGTTAAAAGGTATATATATATAAATATAATAAAAGAGTTTTTACAGAGGAAGAATTGTTTTATTATAGATCCAATATTATTGTAAAATAAATGTGACAACAATTTAGGCTAAATCTCAGAAATGAATGATGTACAGAGCGATGAAGATCTTTAATGAAATGCCAGATGAAGATACTTCATAGATTCAAAATGAAACTAAGCCAATATGTGTAAGATAAGTTTGATCTTATTTATATTAGAACATATATATTTACATTTGTACGCACAATATTAAGAATAAATAAATGAAATGCTATGGCTGGTTTAATAATTGGGAAAAATAGCCATTTATTAGATCTCGTCTTACATTATTTCCATCCTGTGCAGGTTCAGAGTCAATTTCATATAATATTGTCACAAAGTCTGGTGACTCGGTAACATTATGCAGCACTGCTGTGGCTATAATGACTGCTTCCACTCTTTCAATACTCCGCCTGAGTTTCATACCTATTGCGGGGAAACACCTTTTCCACACCCCAAATGTTCTTTCTACAACATTCCCAGTCCTGATTTGGCTCTCGTTATATAGTTTTTCTGCCACAGATATTGGATTTGTAAATGGAGTAAGTAAGTATGGTTTGAGTAGATAACCACGGTCACCAATGAGATGTTTCTCATTAAAAATACCATCATCTAGTTGCCCTTTTAATGTAGAATGACTAGAATACTATCGTGTGTTGAGCCTGGCTACCTTGCAACAACATTTGTGTATTTCATTGTGGCATCTATTACTGCCTGCACATTAATGGAGAAGTAATCCTTTATATTTTGATAGTATTTCGCATTATTTCCTCCTGGAAATAGGATTTCCACATGAGTGCAATCTATTGCACCGATCGTGTTTGGAAATTTTATAATGTTGAAGAATTGATTCAGATATTGCTGAATTTCTTTGGTAGATACAGGTATACATAAATTGTGATCTGAGAGCGGCTATTACTCTGCTCACTTTATTCGCAATCTGTGAAATAGTGCTCTTGTGTATCACCCGTGCATCTTTGCATTGATCCTGTGGCATAGAAATGCAAAGTTATCGAGACCTGGTTTACAGGACGAACTGCATGATTTCTGATCTTTATCAAAAATATTATTATATACCTATGAAGTAGATAACTTTAGATGACATTATATTGTCTGAAATAAGCAAGACCAGTTACCTAACCATAATTTTGGACAGGCGGAATCTTACAATAAAATCTATATCTTCCCATATAAAATGATCACTTTGTAGCCTAAAAGATTTTGCTCTTCTTGTTAAGGATGTATTGAACAATTATTTGATCGTCAGAAGAATCGGTATTAGTGCTATCTGACATAATAATGTTCATTTCAATAATACGACGTCGAAAAATTTAAAAGAATGCTTTTAATGACGGATGTCAAGTGGATGCGCATAATGCAAATGTGCCCTAGATGACAAATCCAGTGGATGCAATCCGTTATCGGAAAAAGATTTTTTAAAACCCATTTCTTCCCGCAAAAAATTATGTGCCGAGGTCCAAGTTTTACTTTTCCTGTTAAAAATATACTGTTTAATTAGTTTGTCATCAAAAAAGTCTGTGATATCACTGCTATCCGACATAATATTGTACATTTCGACACTACAGTGTCAAAAATTGAAAAATACTTGATTTCGGTGACATCTGTCAGTGGCTCGCGCGCAGTGCGCATGTGCATTAGTAAAGTTTACATTTAAGCGGAGATTTTCGGCGGTTTATAGTTAAAGTTAAAAGTAAGCGACAAAAATGAGATGACGCAACGCGTTTTCGGATAAACTAAGTTTAAAAGTAAAGTATATGGTTACCGAGGATGACGCAACCGGGCCTAAGGAGGGTGGTCAAGCAGTTCAAACCGTAATTCGTAGATTTTTGCCTGAGCAACCGCTGAGTTGGAAGACAGCGCATTGTCTTGGTGAAATATATTTTTTTTTCGTCAAATGTGGTCATTTTTCCGCAATTTCTGCCTCTAGCCTGTCAAGGAATATTGCATAGTATGCTTCTGTAATGATTTCTATTTTTTCAAGATAATCGATTAAGATAACTCCATGGCCATCCCAAAAAACAGTCGCCATCACTTTCCCAGCCGAAGGAACAGCCTTTTCCTTTTTTGCAGCCAATTCTCCCTTCGCAGTCCTCTGTTTTGACTATGTTTTTATTTCTGGAGTATAATTTTGTATCGAAGTTTCGTCTACAGTAATTAATTGGCGTCAAAACTCTGATTTATTGCGCCTAAACTGCGCCAACAGAGCGTTGGAAACGTTCATTTGAACACGTTTTTGGTCCGGAGTAAGCAAACGCGGCACTCAACGTGCGGCCAGCTTTCTCATGCCTAAATCTTGATTCCATATGTGACAAACACGTTCTTTCGACATGTTCATAGCTTTGCTATCTCTCTAACCATAATTCGACGGTCATTTAGCACCATTTGGTGAACTTGAGCGATGTTACCATCAGTGGTTACAGTTTTTGGCCGTCCCGAACTTTGTACGGCCACGTTTAAATTCAGCTGCCCAAACTTTCACCTGTAGTAAATGATGATGCAAAGTCCCCGTATATAGCGCCCAACTCGTTTTTAATTTGTGTAGGCATATTGTCTTTCAAAAACAAACACTTAATGAGAGCTCGATACTAGATTTTTTCCATTTTTACGAAAACACTCACATCGACTCACTCAACGATTGTCTAACAACAACTGTGCGTCCAAAATGACTAAAATTTTGGTGAGTACTTATCAAAGCATGTGCAAACATGTTCCCCAACTTTTGTTGACGAGTGCTGCCGTCTTCATGTTTAGGTCGGAAATTTATCAGACAGCCCTCGTAGATAAACGTTTATTTAAATAATGGGATCTTTCAATATTTTTGAGTATGTCCAAATCTTTGTAGGAACCAATTACTGGGATTTATCCCCTGAGGGATTGTCATCAAGATATAGATGTCTCACAGAGACGAAGCTATTATGTTTACATGGGAAGTATATATTTATATTTATATAAATGAATATTTACATAAATATTCATTTTAATTTTAATTTTTTGCCAAACTGCATGGTATTTTTACGGCAAGGCAAATAGACTACGTATTTCTCAATACTGACTCTGTACTACCCTTCAAGTGAGCTTAGAAAGTTGAAAATGTCAACCGTGTTCAGTCACTCTTATAAAACCTTTATCTCGGAGTACTGGATACTTCCTACATTCTGTCCAATAGATGTGTGTCATCCGTCTGTTAAGGGATTATACAAGAAATCCAAATGATTTGTCATTCACTTGATAAGAGGCTTTCTCGAGTCGATTAATTTAATATTTTTATACAACAATACCCGCTTCATTTTCGTTGAATTATAAATATACTAAAACACCTGCTGCCCAATTAAAATAAACAGTTTCTTCAAAGCTTTATACATCTAAAATATACTTTGTATATTTACGGATGTTGTCATTTTCCTAAAATATTTTACAAAATATGAATTGTTTGAAAAATCATCATAATTCATCCACTTAATTAGGTATACGATTACTATTAGAATCCATAAACTTAAAATTCTGAACAAATAATAATAATATAGATAAATCGATTTATTTTAATATCTTTCATTTTAGGATTTACTATATTATTAGTCATATTATAATTTGGCAATGAATATCCGAAGTCGTTAGTGTCCATGTCACCGCATTTGTTTATAAAATTTTATTTTAAAAACGTGTATTTTAGTAGAAATATTATTACGACTGATCAGGACTAATTTTTATTTTAGTTATATTGAATAATACTTTTCTGAAATTTAAATTTAAAAAATATATAAGTATTTTTACTCCAACCAATATGTCGCTGGTTCAAATATAAAACTGATTAAGTAACAAGAAGTCAAGATGAAAGGTTATATTTTACATATTTTTAAAGTTAAATTTCTTAATTTTGTACAAAATGCTTTTCAAGCGGGCAGAGTTTCCTAGAAATATCAAGTATTTACCCCCACCTCTAACCCCAACATGCTGTTTCTCGAAGTAGCATTTTATTTTTTTGTGCGGATTTATCAGTGTGTGATCGAGGCAGTATGAACAGTAATACAATTTTTATTTAAATGTGGAAAAATGAAAAGTTATCATACAATTCAGCAAGTAACTATCTTTTCATTATATTGTATGCGTGACAAAAGTTTGCTCGAACTATTCTCATATTTTCCACCATTTTTGGAATCGTTTATTTACGGAAACGTTTCTAAAGTAAAGAAAAAATATTTTTAACATTAAAATGTTTGCTTTAATTCTTATTTATGTATTAATGGGTACATTATTAGTATACACTATGATATATTAATAATTCTAAAAGGGAAGTAATTTGACGAGCATAGTTTTTTCTCTCTACAATATTTTATTCTGGTATTAACTCCTTGGCCGCCCACATCGCAAGTTTCCGACAGATATAGAGATGGCACGAGAACTGTCAGAATTTAAGTTGGCTATCGCGAGTATATCGGACACTCACGTGACAGTCCGCGGCATCTATTTCTCACGGCAAATAACCATCAAATTACGCATGATATCACCGGCGCCGCGGATCGGATTTTTAACCAAATTATTATTTCTAGTAGTAATATCGTATATCGCCCCATAGAAATCTGTTTCAACTCAAGAAAATAATGAATTACGTCTGAAATCGAGTGTAAAAATTTCATTTTTCATTTTTCCTCCATACAAAATTGACAGTTGGCGCTCTCTTTTGCGTTGCCAGATCGCAATTTCATTCAATTAGAAAATTTAACACACATACTGTCATGTCGACGTCAAAGTACTGTAAGTATTTTAACAGTTATCGAATTTTCAAAAACTTTTTTGATTTTATTTTTACTTTACTAAATGGCGGAGGGTGATTTATTTCGTTAGTGAAGACTGCTGACTTCTTAGATATTCCCGATATGCTCGTTACTACCGCAGGGTCCGATGATGAGAAGGACGCAATAAGTTTTAAAGTATCTGGAACGTTCCAATTTGAGTAAATTGTCAGCTGGATTTTGACGTACGTTCGCAATATTTCTTGTTTTTGTTGCCGAATAATTCAAGTGAATAATATATTATTTTTTAGTTATTAATTAAAATTAATATACGAGTGCGCCGTTAGGCAGCATTGGCCATTTCCGCGGCCGGCGGCATCATTTTATGCGTGTTGTTAGTGCTATATAAGTGCGATATGTAATGTGTACATAGTTGTGATGTAAAGTTCTAATATATTATTGTTTTAAGTATCACATTTAACACAAGAATATTAATAAAATTAAATATAAAATAAATAAAAGCTCCAAGTGTTATGGCCTGACAACACTATCAATTTTTATTTTTTCCTTTTATCAACTTTTTTTAATCTCAAAACCATACGAAATCGCGGTTGATAGACGATTATGGTGAAATAGTACCCACGTAGATTTTTTTTATTTATACCAAAGTTTTCATGGTTTTTTCGTAAAAATAAAATATGAAAAAGGTAACCTGTGAATTTGGAATTTGAAGAATTGGGCGCCAATGTGGTGGTATGATGCTGTTTCACCTACGATTTTTAAGAAATTTGATCTCAGGAACATTAACACACAACCTTTTGAATGAAAAAATTAATTCTTTGTTTAAAAAGGGGTCTTCTACTCCGAAATATTTTACAAATTAAGTCCCTATTTAAGTCATACATTAATATTTCAATTCATAGTCTGTTTCTTGAGAAAATATCAAACGACCTGTTTTCATGAATTTCCTGTTTAGTTAATGTATTTCCGGTTTGAAGATATTACGCCCATTCATTTTATGGTGTGTACTTATTTACTTGTCACTGAAATGAGTTTTGGAAGTATTAGGTCGGTGGAACATCTTGGCCGTACGACAATAATAACTAGATATCTCGTGATAACTATGCAGAAGTATAGTTCAGTTAGAGCATGTCTCACGCGCCACTATCCTAAGGACATATCTAATATTAATATTGGAGAAATTTTATTAGCTCTAAAACAACTAAGAAACAATAAATAATCACTAGAAGAGTATGAAATCACAACAGAGCTCTTAACAAATAGGTAGACTCACAGATTGGACAAATTTCAGCCTCCTGAGCAAGCGGACTTCAGAAAACCGTCCACAAGCTCGATAGTGCGACAACATCAGAATAATGGGGAGCAAATGATGATTAGAGCTGAAGTCAGAAAACTGACGATCCTTGGAGAAGGGCTGTATCCAGGAATGAAGAGAACAGTAAGAGGCTGCTGATGATGATAACCAACAAGATATCCCGTGGATCGATGATGATAAGATGGATTTTATCGCATTTAAGTTAGTTAAAATGAACAAGCGCTGTCCAGATTGGCATTATCATTTCCAATCATCTTTAGGTTGAAAAAAATATAATTCCTTTCACTTTAAAGTGAAAATTTTTGGCTAGTAAAATACTCATTAAACAGAAGTAAGAGATTCATGCCTCACTATATACTGTGTAATATATGAATATGTTAATAATATCTGAAATACTATTTTTTTGTCATGTAGAGAGTATTAAAAAAAAATTGGGCAAAATTTACCGAAATAATTTATATGAAGTAAAATATTTTCCAACACCTGACGTCACTTTTTTCGAGGCATTATATGTTACACGAGGGAGGTATTTATGTATATGGTATTTAATTAAATCAGGTCATTATAGTGCTTGAAAAATTCATGAAAGCTTTAACGGTCTGAATTAATTTTTTTGGTAAGCCCCGAACTTAAGAAAATTTATGGAGCCCTAAATACTACAGATTAACTGTCAAACACAGCATTTGAAGTTTTACAAATGGTTTGAAATAATATACTGTATTAATATTATAAATACGTATCCAAATAGCAAGTCATATTAGTCAAACACAGTAACGAACGAAACATTAAGGTCTGGCCTTGTACATTTAGATCGAAATGTAAGGGTTGGGAAAATGTTCATTTATTTGTGATTGATCCTTGTACCATCCCCCGAAACCGCGCCGTATAATGGTGGTCAGCTCGGGGTCAGACAAAATGTCAAGTTACATTCTGACGAAATCAGACAGTTTAATCATAAAATCAAATAACACATAGTCATTTTGGGGCTCAATGTAAATAGATTCTAAATAAAAATAATATATTGTGTTTGTTCTGAAAAATCACGACCATCTTAGAAGACAACTACAGCAACGATTGAATAATTAAGTATAAGCCAAAAATACTCTGAAAGATGTAGTCGCTGTTTAATATGTACCGCTAATTTTATAATTAAAGCCAGTAAAACATTATTAGAATTAGGCAAGCATTATTCAGTAACATGTTTGAGTCTTGGGGATGCAACTTATCAATTTATAAATATAAAACACTTCATTATTGAGAAATTTGCCTCCTAGATTTCAAAGATTATATTCAATTTATATATATATATATATGTTTAATTTAAGGTTTCCGCGAGCACTAGTATATGGATTTGATATCTCTTCTGGGTTAGATCGCAGTTTTGCTCAACTGTGAGAGATTTATATCTGCAAAAAAATACGGTTTGTACCGTAATTTTTTTAGGCAATGACAATGACACGTGTTGCCGTGCCGATGCGTCGGCATATATATATATATATATACTATTATTATTATTGTATTAGTGAGCATAATAGTATAATAGAAATGAATATTTAAAAAAAAAAAACCCATTAGTATTATTATTACTTTTCGCAGTAAGCAGTAAGCTATGGAATTTAGTGTTCTGTGTTAACAAAATGGCCTGGATGAGACTCAAATTTATGACCTTTTGGATATTAGGCGAATATCTTACCATATTATACGTATATCTTTCTAATTAATACATTTAATTTGTATTAAGAATAGCATACCGTTTGACCGACTTATTATAAGCAAGAATAATATTTACAGACTTGTCACTTGACGAATCATATTCAAAAATGGTTGGATGCTGAGTTTCTGTAGCTGCATACGGTCTTACAAAACCGTCCTGAACACATAGTTACTTCTTAATGACTTGAGACTCGGACATTTACAAATTCCTCAAAGATTTTTGGAAAGTTCTAGGTGTAGATGTAAATATGATAACAATAAACTTATTTGAAATTTCATTTATTTTTAATCAATTAGAACGTTTACATACCGACAACAAAAACATTACAATTAAATGTTATATAATTATTTTATAGTCATTAATCTGCTTATAAAATAGACAGGCTTACAACATACAATCATCTAGTCTAACAACACACTGTTACAATGAATACAAATCACACGTTGATTGCCAGTACTTACAGAATTTCACAACATATATGTTGCAGTAAGCGTCTGAAAAGAAAAAATACAGTTAATTTTATGCGTAGGTAAAAAAAGAGTTAATTTTAAACAAGAAATGGTACATATATGTTGCAGTAAACAAACACACATATACAATATACATGCTGTTATTGACCATATTGTTATAATCGCTTCAAAGTTCTTGTACATATGTTATAATGTAACTGAGATAATATAATAATAACAGCACAACCTATGTGGAAACCATATTTTTTTTTAAATATTGGTAGGTGGTAAAATGAAAGTAAGAAAATATTATTAAGTTTTTGAATAGGTACTATGAAGTTAGTTTCATTTAGCAGCATTTACTCGTCTTCTTTCTTCATATTCTTTTAAAATTTAGTAGTAAATTCATTTTTGTACAATTTCTCATTAATTCAGCTACCTTAAAGATTTTAAAGATTAAGAAAGTAAAATGATGTGTTATTTTTGGGATTTTATTATTTGTATAACTAATTAATTATTTAAAGTTACGCCTAAAGCAAAAATTGCTAATATTCTAATATTTTTGGTAAATAGTACTCATTTCCGAGTAAATTGTAACTGCCATTGTTAGTATGTCTTTAACTGCCAGTATGTCTTTAACACCAAACCAAATTCAAAATAGTGGTAGAAGACGTCACAACACCAACGACAATGAACATAAAATCGAGAATATATGTTAAGATAATAGGTGAAACTCTAAACAAATGAGCGATGTTTGCATATAACAAACGAGAGTGGATATTAATTAATAACGAACTCTTGTTAAAATTGACTACTTCAGTTTATTAAGATAAGATAAACCTTACTGATATATTTATACATATTTTATATCAGAGGTGAACATACAACAATAATATTGAACATATTACAAATAAATATATATTAAGGTCGGTGTCCACGGAAGTAGACGATCTCAGAGATTTAGTTGAGATACACTTAAATACCGTGTACACGTGTTGAGATTTTGATGTTGATTGTTAAAGATCTATAGAGGTTTTAGGTGACATTAAACGCTTGTACTATGAAAATAGGACTAACTTGCTGATGTCCTGGAACGAGGCGCGAACCCCCGACCACTAGGTCACTAGGGCAGCGTCTTAACCACTACACAAATAAGCCACTCGTGCTAAATCTCTCTGTCAAATCGAACGTTGTGTACACTGGTTTGAGTTTTCTATCAATCTCAAGCTGATTAGATTCAGATGAGATTATCTCCGGATCAAAACCTATTGTTGGTGACACTGGTGTGTTGTGGTTCACTCGTTGTCTTGTGTTGTGACTGATTTATTAATGTGCGAGTATTATTATGTGTATGGTAATATTCAATAAGTCACAACGTATATATTTGGCGTACATCTAGAACATTGTTTTATTTTCAAAAAGAGATCCGATGAATACCTAAAAGGGCAATCATTTATAACCCTTTATAATTGCCATTTGTGCTCTTTTAACTGTTTATCAAATAACACAAAGTTGAATATTACGCTGGAGATGTTATTTAACTTCTTTTTTTTAAACTTTAATCATTGCACGCTACTCGTGACGTCTTTGTCAGTGAAATATCAACAACATGGAATCTTAATTAAAAATATTATTTGCCATTCTGTACACTGCTTTGACGTAACTGAGTCAGCCTCTGCTAAGAGAACTCTTGGTCCAAATTAATGTCTTCTGTATTTGCAAGACATTGCACTTACATCATGGAAATAATATTATAATATTCGCAATTTAGTATAGCGCACTCTTGGTGCAGTACGGTCTACAGAAATTTATGCGATCTAAAAAACCAAGATCGTTTTTATTTTACAACCACCCTAATTTTATTTAGTGGGTGTTCTGCAATAATGTTCAAAATAAATAAAAATGTGAATTAGTTCACAAACCACCAAATATATAGACATGCACTAACACAAAATTTCTTGTCTCAATATTTTTATTTTTGTGTCACACACGGGATCACTTTGGTACCATTTACGCAATCAAATAGCTTCGCGACTTTTTTAAAAATATTGGAATGAAAATTTAAACGCTGACAATATAATATGTAAATATATTAATTAGAAAGATATACATATAAAATCAATTGTATCTAAAAATATTGTTGTTGCACCACCGTGATTCGAACCTGGATCTCTTTACAAACTTTATTTTATTAGGAGAACACATTCTTATTGTGAAGTTGAAAAATGAATTGATAATTCTGGCGTCTGCTATTAAATTACACAAAGGTATTTGAGATTTCATAAAAATAAGGTAGATATTAAGACAAGAATCAACCACATTAAAACAATAATCTAATTCTCCGATATCTCCCACGATAGTTCTTTGACGCCTTGCTGGACAGGGTTTCAAAATGTGCCATCCAGTTAAGAAACCTTAGCAATAAAAAGTAAGACTTTTTTGAGCAATATAATATCATTATTAAATAGAAGATAGAATATGATATAAACTGTATATCGAAAGTTTTCATCAATTCTATAATTAAGCTAACTGAATTTTTTTCAAGTATGTTTTTTTGACAATGGACAAATCAACTTTTATTAGTAGAAGTGTTGGAGAAAAGTATTGTCGCGACTGTGTAGCCAAAAGATTAACATGCCCATTGAAGATGATTATTTAGTCTGTTCAGTGGAAAATGCACAGGCCTACTGTATACTATTCGATTGCCTTAGAACCAATAAATTGAAGTCTTAGAAACGGAAACAATTTCTTCAAGTTAATGAAATATTCCCAAATAATGAGGAAATGTCTTTATGCATGACTCTGCCTCTTGCAAGTAAGCAAAAAGGACAACAGTATACTTAAAAATATTAAAGTTTTAGGACAAGCAAGCAATTGTTCAGACCTCAACCCTATGAAAATATTTTAGAGATAAAGAAGTAAGAGATCATTACAAATAAACTACAGTTTATCGAAAATATTATAATAAGAATATTTTTCAAATGCTTTAAAATATTAATAAAAAATACCAAGAACGATGAGAGCGGTTATAGCAACAAAGGGAGGCAAACCAAATATTGATTTTAAATCAATCCTTTTATCAAATATTTTTATCTATGACTATGTTGTCAGTCAGTCATTATTGAACTTATTATTATTACTCTGTTTCCCTAAAAAATAAAAGAGTTCATACCAATAAAACGAGGTAACTTTAAAGTGATCGTGATAATAAGATCACGAATATTGTGTGTAAAGTACAAGGACAATAAATAAATACAGTGTAATCATAATCAGTATGTATGTATGTATATACAGGGAAGTTATGATAGTATAAAGATGTAAACATAATATTACTCTCCTTTGTATTTAATCAAAGGATTGTAAGTAATTGAAAGGACATCCATCTCATAAACTCGGTGAGATTATTGAATTATTCTTGATTATGCCCATAACCGTGCTCGTTCACTGGTTATATGATACATGTGTTGTGAAGCCCGTCTGTAGGTACGGATTTCACCGATAATCAGATGTATCCGTATATCGCATGATGTGGCCACCAGATTTATGAACCATACTCGAACGGATTTAAAACACGTACACTCATTTATAGCTGTTCATATTTTTAAACATCTTAATTCAAACAAATCGGTTTTAATAATTAATCCAATTACAATTCAATAATGAACAAAAATATATTCCATATTTTGAAACATATTTATTAATTTATTAAAATAATAATCGAGTACGTTTGATTAGGTTTCAGTGAATCTGTGAAGTATATCAGAATGAAAATATAACTTTTAAATGGCGGAAGCGGACGTCACTACATGCAAGTACAAACCACAAATTGTATTTAAGAATGCGTACTTATAACAATGAGTATAACGGTCTGATATTGAGGAGGGGCAAGAGTACCTCGTGGCTCACATCCTCATATTTCGCGGGTGCGTCTCACAGCCTCATACCGGGTGTAAGCTTCCACACCATTTTACTGAATTATGATAACGTTATCGTTAACCCCGAAATGCAAAAGTTGGTTGCATCGAATTAGTTGATTTTCAATTAATCATTCTATACAGAATATTAACAATGTATGTAATTATAATAATCATTATTTAATTAAGTAATCCTAATCCAAAGCTTCATGAAAATGAATTTAAATATATAATTTTTTTTAAATGTTTTCTTTTCAGTAGTAGCAGTCTTACGTTTAGGTAATAAAAAATGACATTTTTATTTTTTAATATTTCAGTTAAGAGCCGATTAATTTCTAACTAATCAAAATTACCATATATATCCACCAATTCTCGTATATATCCATCAAAATTCTTAATTTTTTTTTACATTAATTTCTTTAGATATCCAATTTTAGGTAGATACATTGTTACGTTACATCAATGCAATCTAAATAAATGGATAGTACACTTATTAATTATAACCATTAGGTACCTTTTATATTAATCGATTACGGTGGCATGCGACATTGAGATCTCCTATTCCAGGGGATAAGGTTTGTAGCCAGATCGTTTCTGAGGATTCGACAAAAGATCATTGATTCATTAAAAATATGGTTGATAAACAGAATTTTTCCTATATTTATAAAACTATCTTATTTCGGTTATTATTGTCAATATGTTGGCAATACATAATTCGGATTTAGAAATGGTTTTGGTACTCAAGAAGCAGCACAATCCTAGTTGAAAAATACTTAGATCAGAGAAAAAATGTCTTTACCAGTTTTATAAACTATGAGAAGGCATTTAAAAATTTTAAGCTCATATAACTCTTAAAGAGAATTGGTCTCGATGGAAAAGACATCATACTAATACAATATTTATACTAGAACTAAAGAACTCAAATAAAAGTCGGGTACTTAATATCGGAGGAAGTCCGAATATATTGTATCTCGTAAAGGATGCACTTTGTCGCCACCAATGTTTAATTTATCCTCATAATATGTCTTTTAACATTCCATACATGATAAATAGAAAGTCATTTAAGTAAATTAGAGTAAAGGGAACTAATATTAACTATCAAACGAAGGAAAGCTGCATACTTCAGACACATTTTCAGACAATGAGAAATTTATGATCTCTTACTGCTCATGCAGAGAAAGACAGAAGGCAGCAGAGACGTAAGTAGAAATATTATATATTATTTTGATTGCGTAACCTCGAAAAGAAGCTAAATGTCCAAAATTCCGGTGATCTTATACATCTTGCACTAAATCAGAACCAATAACTTGCAACAACATGTATTATATTAAAACGTATATATATATATATATACATAATATATGATATATGTATACATAACAATAACTGAAATATTAATTCTAAAGGTTGATTTTTGTGCAACGGGACGTAAACGAGAACGTCACGGGATTATCAGTAACGTCACAGTGCTGGATGAGCCCGCGCCGAAACAATGTGTGATCACGATCGTGGGTTACTCAGGAACAAATACGCGACTCATCAGCACGTAGACGATGACCTCAAAAATAACGTCCGCTTCTTGTGTAACGGTCTCGTTGATTTCTCGTCCAATCTTTCAAAAAAGTCTCCATTTTCACTTACATTCAATTTTGAGTATTATTGTGTTCTGTTCACTGGAATTTTTACACTGCTACGTCTTCTGTTTCAACACTGTCATTAGTAAATTCTTCCTGCGGAAACACGTACAGTTCGGAAACGTACTTTTCTGCGCCACCAGTCGCACTCTTATTCAAAATATAAGAACGCGATTCCCCCTCGTCTTTCGAGTACATGCAGTCACTGGACGACTCGGAGACTTTTCTCACGAACGTGGTGTCGCAAGCAGCGCGGTCAGGGTTGAGGGTGAAGTTGATAACGTTTCTGGAACTGCTCCTCGGCTTATCGTCGCTGCAGAGGGCGTCACCTTGAATGCTGCTCTTCTTCCGGTTGTGCAGACCCTGGGGCTCGGCGGCGCCTTGGATCGGGGTGGTGCTGCAGGAGGACGCCGAGTTGGATCCAGCGGCGCGCCTGGACCGGCGCCAGTTGTACACGGATCGCACGGAGGAGTGCCGGGTGTGGGGAAGCGAGGTGTTCTTATCCTGGCCACAAAATAAATATATTATCTTTTTTTTTTAGGAGAATACATTCTCATTGTGAAGTTGCAATTTTATAGAACATCTCTCAGTAGAAATGATAATACAAATTAAATGTATTAATTAGAAAGATATAAGTACATATAAAATCAATTAATCGAAAAAAAATATTTTCCTTCTTTCTAATTAATAAATTTAATTTGTATTGTTATTTCTACTCAGAGATGTTCACCTATGCTCATGTAAATGAAGAATTACATTTCAAATACTCCTCTATTAGAATGTTGCGTTGTGAGAATATCAACATTAATTGAATAATTTATTTTTACTAAGAATATATTTTTCCAAGCCTTTCAATGTAATATAAAATGTATCATAAAACTGCGATAACTGATTGTGTAATATTTTATAGAATAATACGCGATAAATATAATAAAATAAATGCGTATCGTTTTTATTTTCGACATAATAAAGAGCACCATCAGAACTTGAAATAAAACTTGGATCTTTGAAGAGATCAGAACATAATATTGATTGAGAGGGGTGAACCAGAAAATATATTCAAATCTCATAGCGGTATAATATTTTATTTATTATACTTACTCAATCATTTGGATCTCAAATAGAGGTTGGATTATAAAATAAATTACATATATTATATTTTATTAAAAATGGTGCTTATAATAAAATTAAACTGATACATTGAATCGTTACTGAGGTAATTTAAAACCATTCAATTTAGATGTATATTTTTTATTTAGGATATGTTGATAGTATATTTTCAGTATTTTCTTGTTTTGTTTTTTTTTTCGTAACTTATCATTTTCTCCGAGTATAATGTTTACGATCGTGTACTGCTAAGACTTTGCAGCTACCTGGAAGAGAGATTTCGACGTCTGGCTAAATCATTAATAATCGCGTTAGAATATTATTAATTTTGAGAATAGTCTTTATTTAAATTCCTGATCCACGTTTAGAATGCTAAGTGACAAGAAAACACGACCCATTCAACATTTGTGCACAATTTATTGTTAGGGTGATCTAGTAGGTATATGTTTAGAAACCAGTAAAATACATTTTAAAAATAATGGTATTTTGTTTGTTGTTTCTATTTTACTCTCCTACCACTACTGTTACATCTCCTTTACTTCAGAAATTTTGTCAAGCCTTCAGATACAACTTTTTTATTATACTTAGATGTGTAAAGGTGAAGAAGTATGAGAAGTATACGAGAGAAGAGAATCTTTAAGAAAAGTCTTACTGGTGAATAGGGAAGATTCGATAAACAAACCAAATGAGAAAGATTCTCTTAAATACTCATATAGAGTATTAAAAGTACCACAAAATTCAAAAAAATAATAAGCCAGTAAAATTATCTAACGGATTCGATAAAAAAAAATTTGCCACATCATTTAAATGGAGCCTACATGATTCATTTGAGTATTACACAAATTAGTAGAAAGAATGCGACTCGTGTACTTGAAATATCAAGCAATTACACAGTTTAAGTAGATAGGTTGTATTTTTATGAACGTTATTAAATTTTAATAAAATTAAATGATTCAATTAGAAAGATATACAAAAAAAATCTATCGAAAAAAATAGCAACCAAAATGTTTTTCTATCTCTTTTTCATTTAATTTGTATTGACAATACCACAGAACTATGTTCCGAAAATACAGCGTTACAACAAAGAGGTAATCTCCTTAAAAATATAATCATTTTAATTAAGTACTCAAATTCTGCTGAACCAAGTAAATAGTAAGATATGTGAGAGATAGAATTTAATACAACTATATAAAACAAAATATATGCTCGTTAGAAATATAACACAGTTGACAATTAAAGTCTTTATATTGCTGGATAGAAGATATTGGGTCATCTCATAAATAAAGCGTTTTATTTTTATATGAGTCAAAGTTATTTAATATGTGACTATCCTTCATTTTTAACAATGCTATTCTATCTTTCTGGTAAACTTGCTAGCCCCCTCTTCCAAAATTCACTTGTCACTCCAGCATTGTTCTGACCTCGTCTACAGAATTCATATTTTTTTCGTCCAAATTATTTTTAAAACTGCGGAATAAATGATAATCAGATGGGGCAATGTCCGGCGAATATGGTGGGTAAGGCATCATTTCCAAAACACGTTTATTCCTGAGACGTGATAGCAAATAAAAGCATACATTCACTATCTGCACGCAATTAGACTTTGAAAGTTTGTGAGGAACCCATTTAATTTGATGACTTTTCCGATGGCACGCAGGTGTCGATGGATGGTTGAATGACCAAATCCTCAACACCTCGTCGAACTCTATGACGAGACTCGTCTTCTAGTCCGTAGTTTCCGACTCGAGATTTCTATAACCACCGTTGACACTGACTCACGCTTATTGTCCGATCCCCATACACTGCACTCATATTCCTCGCACCTTCCGTTGCGTTGTTGCCTTTACCGAACGCATAAAGCAAAATATGCCCAATATCACTTCCATTATATCTTTGAAAAAATAACTGTTAGGATCGAACTGCACTCTTCAAATTTGCACTAAGAATAAGTTACTACCTGCTTTTATGGTAGGTAGTAATTAAACCTAATGTACGTAGTTTACCCCGCCCCTCCTTCGACTTTTAATTCATGTAATTGAAAAACTGCATTATTTATGGGATGACCGAATACATAGAATTGTATACCTGAGTTGCAATATAAATGAAAGATGGGATCCTTCTGTTGAAATCAAATGCCGCATCGAGCAAGCTCGTGCAACCTTTGTCCGCATGCAAAAGATGTTCTGCAGTCATGATCTCAACCTTAGATTACGATAAGGCACAACAAGATGACAATTTTTATTGATATCTGATTGAATTATTCGTACTACACTTAACGCGCAGTTCTATTTAAATTCGTAGAACTTAAAAACTTATTGCTTTTGGTGATTTAAAATAAAATAACTTAATTTTAAACGAATAAATTTTGTATTAAACAATTAAACCACTATATTAAAATAATACGTAGTTATTATTTTTGAGCAATCTTTGGATATCATAAATTCTTTTTATTCGTTTAGTTTCGTACGACGGCAATATTACAATTTTTATTTTGACAATGGTCTCGAAGAAAATAATACTAGGAAAATAGTAGAATATACCAAAGTAAGTAAAGATCAATGCTGACTCAAAATGTACATTTATATTTTAAATATACAAATGCCATTCCGGCTTAATATTTGTCATTTACAAGACATTTCGCATAAATCAGTGCCAATTCTAAATGGGGATATTGAATTGAAATAGTATTTTTTGCAAATGTATTATATATAATACGTAAAAGAGATAATCAACCTTACAATTATTTCAATAATTTAATAATTATGAACATGTACAGCATTTACCACATCGAAGCTTTCAGCTCCAAGAGGATGCCTCATCCTCTTCTGGCAGCAAGGGAAGCGCTGCTTGAACTCCCTTTTAAACTTTTCCTATCGACAAAATAAATTACAATTATATTCCAATACAGGTTTGTTCAAAATAATTACATTTGTACTACTACGTACGATTATATGCGATAATATCCAATAAGGTTCTACATAAGGCTGTACTCAGTAAAAGCAACAAAAGGTCATACGACTTGTATTCTATAAAGTTGAAAGGTTCAAGGTGCTCGCAAAACCTATACCATACAATTTCATTCAAAATGAATTTACGATACGAGAATTCTAGAAATTACCTTTAATGGCAACAATATTTTTTCGATAAAACTTCATTGTATTTAATTATATATTGGGAACCTATATTAAATAGTCGATTGTGTACTCAAGTATAAAAGTATAACTTGCAATTTTGAATACATTATTTTATAAATATACACAATACTCGTATATCCAATCCGTTTTCCAACCTTCCTTTCTCCAACCTCTTTCCACCTCGCGCTGATCCATTCTTCTTCCCCATTCAATTACTGGGGGAGCCCTCTCGAGAAGCGGCGCGCTTGCGCACGCACACCGCCCGACACCGCCGCTTATCACTTTATCCCTTATCACTTCATCATTATTACTCATGATGGTATTTTCTCAGAGGTTGAACTTTATGAAAAATAATCGGATTCTTAAGATTAATCATATATAAATTTTAAATTTATGTGCCTATAAAAATATATCAGTTAATTCCATTATCAATAATACTACACATCGGTAGCCTGCATTTTTCTGTTTACATATTTGCATATTTTTATTCGGCAAAATTTAAATATTGATTAAAAAAACTTATGAATTGGCGGTGAAACTTTACACGTTTTCATTATTTGGAGCAGATATCTGTTTAGACATCGCACTCAAATAAATGCCCAGATTTGTGTCGAACGCTTTTTTATATGCAAATTTGAAAGGAAACTGATTCATTATAATTGAATGGAGTTTGAATATTCTTTGAAATTTGAATTATGTGGATATATGATATTTCTTATCTGAAGGTACATTTTTAAATAAAATTACTCTCTACTTCATTTCTACTGTTAACATTTTCAAAATTATAATTGTTTTTGGATTTTACAACTTCATATTATTACAATATTTGTACCCACTGTGAACTGAAAAATATAATTTTAATAACACAAACCTAAACGATCAAGTATAGTACGTGTTACAATATGTAACGCCGAAAGATCGTTAAAAAAAACAAAGCAATATTTTGGTTAAAACCTATATCACCATTTTAAGTGAAGGTCAAGGTCAAAACCTTTTCTCGCTCTAAGACGAGTACTGTAAACTAATTTTTATAATTCACTTTCACTTTGTAATCTTCTTTTGCGGGTACTGTATTGAATATGGGTCTTCCTGTTTTTGCTTTCCACAGCTTTACACAATGCTATCAAGTTGTCAAATGATATTAGTTTCCAATTTTGTTTGACCATCGTGTCTTAGAGCGGACAAAAGGCTACTTTGTAATCATCATCATCACCCACGGCGGTCCCCCGTGATTAAGAATTGTGATCTCCATGAACTTCCGCACTCTTGACTAAGAGAAGTGCCTGTTGTCTTTTCCGCTGGTCTGTCCACCGGGTGGGGTCTCGCTCTTCCTCTACATCATTTTCCAAACAAAGCAACAAGCTTCTCCAAACTATCTTCTCTTTTCATAAGATGACAAAAAAATTTAAGGATTCGTCTTAGGTAAATAGTTGAGATCCTTAATGTTCAGTTCTGTAGAATGGAGACATTTGTGTATCTCGTTGTCTTCGGTATACTCAATGTGTCTCTCCAGTACCACATCTCAAAGGCATCAAACCATCTTCTCTTCCTTACCTTCAGGGTCTATGTTTCCACACCATATAAAATATAGAATGCAAAAGCCAAGTACAATCTTGGCCTTGATTGTATTAATACACCGCGATCTTTCCGTATTCCGTTTGATTTCTGATTAATAGAATATAATAATAATACGATTAAAAGTAACATTTTCACCTCGGGTGTTATATATTATTTATTTTTAAGGAGAACACATTATTATTGTGAAGTTGTAGTTTATCAGAAAATAGTTTTGTGGTATTTTAATACAAATTAAATGTATTAACTAGAAAGATGTACAAAAAAATCTATGTATCAAAGAAATATATATTCCTTGTATGCTTTTAAGCATATCTTAAGCGTGTTGATACTATCATACTAACATTAGAAGCTCCACTTATTTATTCTTAATATAGTGCATACATATGTAAATATATTATATATATATGCTCTAATATAAATAAGATCAAAATGTTCCTTTTTATTAAAATTTATCATGCACATATTTGCTTAGTTTGATTTTGAATCTATGTAGTATCTCCTCCTTTCTTATATCATCTAACATTTCATTGAAGATCTTCATCACATTATTGATTTCTGTGATTTAACTTTTTCTCTTGTATGGTGTATTATTCTCAAAGTTTTATTTTGCAGTACTGATAATTGTTGCATTTCTTCATCATTAGCCAAAAATAAACTGCTGCTGCAGTAGTTTATGTGAGGATTGATAACAGAGTTTTATACTATTTTACAAGACTCAGTACTGATGAATCTTCTGATCTTTTAGCTATCCTTTTAGTCACGTGTCTTGTGTTTTGAGAAAAGTTTAATTTTGAATCTATTATGACTCTCAAATATGTTTTCCAGTCATTTTCTTCAGACTTTCACCATCTATGATAATTACTGGTGTAATTGGTATTCTTTTATTTCCAATGTTCATGAATTTAATTTGATTAACATTTAATTTATGTTTATTTTCATATTTTCAAAGTTTCATAGTTTAATTAATTCAATATAGTTGCATAATTATCTCCCTCGAAGTATGGAAAGGTAAAAGGTAAAAGATAATAATTTATACATTTTTCTTAAAGTACTTCTCATTTTAGGGGTAAACAAAAATTTAATATGCACAAACATTGATTATTCTTTTTACTCGCAAACACTTACCTACCCAGGCCCTAGTTAGTAATGGTCGGCCAACTGTTTCAAGGTACACCATAGTGTTATACCTTGAAACCCATTAACCTGTACCTTGAAACACGTTTCAATATTTTAAACATAAGGATATGCTTTCATTGAAAAAATGTATGTATTTTGTGCAAAGACAACATTTATAAAAAAATAAACAAACAAGTCTTATACGTACTTAAAAATAAAAATAAAACACAAGTAGTAGATACTTAGGTGTATATTGTAATTAAAGAAGTATAGTATTTCAAAATATTCGTGATTAACTTTGTGGAAGTCCATTGTAATTATTAACAAATTAATAAATAAAATTCAACGTTGTTTACTTCACACTATTCACATTCAGAATATTCTGCGGCAGCTTCTCTGTACGGCATTCCATATGGCACTGCCTGGATGGCAAGAGTTAACATAGTTCGATCAATAGCGGGCCGTTTTTTTCCACATTTACTTCGTGGCATTTTGTAATCGATAAAAATATGAAAATAAAATTTTAATAATATATATTTTAAAATAATTTTAATTTAGTTGTACTTGAAACAAATTGCATGTATGTACCTTGATAACGCGCTTCAAGGTACCGCGCTATGGACCGTTTCGTGGTATTACACAGTACTACAATGTCACATTGTAAACAATATTTTATCCTAAATTTGAGGTTAAGTTTGAAAATAAAACACAACATGCAATACATGTTTAAGTAAATAAAATATTACTTACTTGATAAAGTTGTATGAGCAAAAATTACTACTTTTTTACTGAGAGAATTTAAAAATCACTATAACAAATGTAAAATAAATGTAATATATAAACAAACACGATCGTGGCTAGTGTTAACTCAACAAATCACCATTTAAATATTAGAACAATAAATATTCTAAAGGCGGTACATTTGAATCTGTTTCAAAATAAAACGTGTTCCAGGTACAACACTTTCCCTACCTACGTACATGAATATTACATTTTTTCTTACATTGTATATTCCGTATATGAAGGGGTTGTAACACGAGTTACTCATTGCTAGCCAGTCAAAGCAGAAGAATATTATATTAATGTAGCGATACCTGTGAACAAAATAAGATACATATTGAGATAATATTTAATCTTGATCTTTCGGGAAGTCAAGGTAATAAATCGAAAATGTTTTCAAAATTTATTCACAAAATCGAGTAAAATGTTTAAATTAATTTATGTTATTAAAGTGTTGGATATTGACGGATTATTAAGAAATAAATACTTCAATATAGGCATAATATTTCATGTAAATTTAAGAAAATATATATTTTTTAATTTTTAAGAAAAAATATATTCATAAACTTTTTTAACTCGACTGATGGAATTATTAGGTACTAAGGATTCGTATTCAAAGAAAAAAAAAAGTATCATTTTTATATTTTTCTCTAAGGTCAAAACATACTGAGACTTGTGCGATGAAAATCAGCGATGATGTCAAAATAAAATACAACAATTTCATTCACCCCAGTGAGTGTGGCTTCTCAACTCCTACGGCAGAATTGGTTTTCCAGAAATTACATACATTCATGTATTTCGTACATCGGATATAGCACACATATTCCATCATAGTTTTCTTTTTCTATTAATTTTTCTCATTTTTAATTACAAAAATATCTATCCCCGTTAAATAATTTAAAAAAAAAATGTATTACTGTCCAAAGAGACAAAGTAGAGAGTATAGAGAACAAAGTCTAACAAACAAGAGATAGTGCTTACTTACTTAGTAAGTAAGTAAGCACTATCGCAGTGCGTAGCAGCAAGAAATCGGCAACAGCTGATTGCTTTTCTGCTAGTGCATTCGGTATTGCCGTTTTGAATTGTACAAACGGTGTCCTTAAGTATCAATTATGTTTTCAATATATAATTACTGAATAAACGGAAACATTTTGAACATATATTTGACAAATGATTAACTAGGCGAGATGACAGCTGGTCAATATATTTGCCAGTCGAAAATATTCATACAATTTCGTTAATATATGTTTATTCTTACTTGCAATAAAGACAATCTATATTTCATTTTAAATTAAATATATATTCGCATGTATTCTTATTCTTAATATAGAGATATTAAAAACACGTTTGACATATTGGCTGTTTGGTATTTTTCTTGCTGGCAATGAACACTAACATATCCAAATACAGATTCAATAGCGACGACGTGCAATCGTATTATTAGATTAACATACGAAATTCGGTTTGAGAATTATTTCCATAATTATTATTAACACTCAAAACTGCAGATACTTCTTTATAGACGACGAAATGAATTTTGTGAAGTATTATGATAATGAACTATCTCCGTTACCCAGCCTGTGCAGCCTGTGAGTAAATATTATAGTTTATTCTGACATCATTGTAATAAAACACATATTGTTGATGAACTTTTCCATTATATTAATTACTTACTCATTAATAAATGGCAGGCAAGTCTGGAGTACTTGGTACGTCTGTAGCGGCAACCAGCATACCCCGAAGAGGGTCACCACTATTACCAACATTTTGATTACCTGTCATTTAAAGAAATATTACATTTAGTCTGATTTTAAAGTTTACATATTAAATATTTATATTATATTTCGAACATATCTGTTTTAATACAACAGCGAGGTAATTAAGTAGGTAGTTTACGAAACTTTGTTCAATATTTTCTATGCATATACGAGTAGAACGTCATTTGTTAGAACGAAATAAATTGAAATAAAATATGTATCTCGTAATATTATTATGACAATCACTATCATTTTATTAATATATCATAATATTCTGTCAGATAAGTATTTAATTTCGTCTTATTTCCTAAAACGTATAGATACGTACAGCTTATTTCATTATATTGACTGCACGCGCCTGCCAGTTAATAATTTTATATATTTAAAATAAGTCCGTTTATTCATCTGTCTCCCCAAAATTTTCCTCTCATCCTCAGATTGAAATAATTTTTGTACAAATGTGACAATTAGAGAAAAATCTGTAATTGTCACATTTCCAATTGCGCGACGAGACTTAATTTAGATATGTTCGCTTTACTAAAAATCTGCAAAAATATCAAAATATATATCAAATAGTTTTTCTTTATACTTTTTCTATGTATGCAAAAAATCTTTTGAAAAACAGAAATAATGGAAAATTCGTGGTTTGACTCTAAATCACTCACAATTTAAAATTGAACGTTTTGCAAAAGCAAAGGATTTTTAAGGGAATAATTTATTTGGCGTATATCAGCAGTCTTCCCCGTAACTCAATTGGTAAAAATGTTTGGGTAAAATTTTAAATCATAAAAAATTCAAATTATACTAAAATGTACAAGTATATCGCAAACCACAAAAATAAATTGATATAATTTATTATATAAATTTTCATTTAATAATATGAAAATTTTTGCGTATATTTGTAAATACCACAATGAATAAAAAAAATCAAAACCTATTCCATCAATTGTGTGGCACTATATTGCTGCTAACTTGAAGTGAAATGCAAAATAAATCGATTGTTTTTCAGAGATTACAGTGAGTCTAACAAGCTGTAAAAAAAAATGCAATTGAAGAATTAAAATATAATATGTATATCATGTAGTCTTAACTTTTGAGTAGTGAAGATAATGAATGTTAGGTTAGAAACTGATTCTGAGATTTAAACTCGAAAATTAATAAAAACATATTTTTTTCAGAAGACATACAACTATATATTTTGTAATGTAAATAAGCCATGTAAATAAAGTGGTATAACAATAATGTATCGCGAACCCATTAAGTGTGTTTAATACAAATTAAATTAATCAATTACAAAGATATTAAAAATTAATATATCGAAAAAATATTTTAGTTGCTGTTGAGATTCGAACCTATACCTTTTCTTATCCGTGGAAATGCATTGTCCAGTTTCACTACATCTACAGAGTAGGTTAGAAAAGGTCCAGGTTCGAATTCTGGTAACAACTAAAATATTTTTTCGATAAATTGTTTTTTAATGTTTTTTAGTTGTCAAGAAAGTCAACAAATTTTTTTAAATGTAGTTTTTCGAGTTCACCATTACTCTTCAATGAAATGGTTTATTTCCTTTCAAATAAAGCGTTACTTGTTGCTGCTATTTTAGAAACCGAACATATAATGAATTTAACAATGTTCATATGCAATAAATATAACGGTCTCATCTATTTTTTGTCATATATTTCCAAGTATACTTTTACAACATACAATTTATCAATTTACATATGCCACATAGATAAAAACCTCACATATTTTACATCACTTACCAATGTGTGTATAACAAAGACAAACATCACCTATTTTGTTATTTACCCAAGTGAAAACACATTATTATTGTGAAGTTGCAGTTTTTCAGAACATACAGAAAAACTGGAAAGACATACAGAAAAAATGTACCAATTGAAAATGTATTAAGAATGTTGGTGACATAAGTAAATTAATTAATATGTACCTACATTTTTTATACAGGCAGAATATTATATTCCAAGCAAATTTTGTTTTGGCCGCTATTTTGGTTAGGCAAAGATTTGTCAATTTATATTCTAATGCCTCAAAAACGTGTAGAAGTCATTAAAATATTGGGTCTGTAATACATGTGGTTTCAACAGGACAGTACCACTTCACACAAGCCGAGCTACGCTTAAAATTTTGCGAGAATTTTTTCCCAGCCTCGTAATGTCAAGGAGTGTTATTGGCCTCATCGATCACCTGATTTGACAGCTCCTTACTTACAGTGAAGGTACTTGAAAAGAAAGTTCTAAGCCAACAACAATTCCGATGCTACAAGATAATATTTGAAATGCTAATAATTCTGAAATAACACGCGAATTACGCAAACCAAATAATTGTAAAATAAAAACTAAATTAGATAATTATGTTTCGTTTCTTAGTTATTCTAAAACGATATCGGCCTGGAGCTTAATATTCACATGTATTATTCATATGTATAATTTCAATATCAAATTATTGTTGATTTCTTTAATAATATTTTTAATTTTAATTTCTTTTTTTTTTTAACTTCCATTTTCAAATCTTTGGCAAAAACATAAACAATTTGAACTCCTTGATTGGTGATGGGCTGTACCAGTGTTCAGTTTAGTTATCCCAATGTTCTAGACTGACCTTGATCAATTGCTAAAACGGGTTCTGAGTACATTCTGAAATTAGTGTTAAGGAAAACTTTGTGTATTTACAATAAGGCATATTTTAGATTAATTCGAATAATACTTAAAACGTTACAAATTTGAAGAAGTTCTAATGTTAGGAATATTTAAGGTAATTTCCAGATCACTTTGATGATTCAATTTTTGATTTGTTTCTAGAGTAATTCGTGTAAATAAATAAGATTTAACCCCACTCCAAACAATTACACCCTTTTGTAAAATATACTGAGCAAACGTAAATATAGACAGTTAAAAAATTTCTTTAGACACAATTATTCGAATAGATTTTTATATTATTGTAATATTAGTAGAAGAACCGTATTTACTAAAGAAAAAATGAATTAAAAAAATCTTTTTAATACTCTGCTGTATTTTTGCAAGGTCCATTATCAGGACTAATATTAATAGACGGCTATATTCACTGCATAATATCCCGGAAAACTCTTTACAGAAAATTCTAAACGGCCGTAAAAATCTAAGAATTTTCATCAGTGTTTCATAAATATGATTAAGGACATTAAACGGATATTTATTTGATAGATTTAGAAATTAATTATTATCATGTATAAATCCTATTAAAGAGTGCCGATGAAACACTTCCAATTCCAAGAAGAAATTGATAGATAAAATACGATGATCTTCATTAGATACTTTGAAAGATATCGATAATGTTTTTTAGATTTCTTATTAAACATCCAAATTATACTCTTTAGTAGGATGGTTGCATTGTTTCAAAAATATATAATATCATTTTTAAATTGAATAGCCGTATTTTTACAAGTATTACACTTTTATTGAATACATTGACGACTTTTAAGAACATTGATGAAGAATCATAACGAAGAAAGTAATAGCATTTATTAATAAGTATAATATATATTTTTTTATTAAATTAAAGGATGTTTGTTTGTTGTGTCAATGTTTTTCATTAAGTCAAATATTTTGTTTTGATAATTTCCGTTAACTTAGAAAAAAAATACGTGAAATATTGTTATTAAATTCAATAGTAAATGTAGTTATTGTCGCATTATGTTTTTCACAACTATTCATGCTCGCATCGCCGCCTGTTCAGTGAAGTGGAATTATGATTGTGCGGAGTAAAATCCGACGTGTGAAGATACAATTGTGCGGAGGAAATATCCAATATGTGAAGAATACAAGTAAATGATGAATGTGATATATGTTCGTTCAAATGTACACATTCTGAGATATTTTGAACACGTGTACTATTGTAGAGAAAAATAACATTTCCATGTAGCTATATATGAATGTTTATTTAAAGGTCGAATCATCTCAAAAAATAAAAAGTATATATTATCTATCGTGAAAATATTAATGTCGTATATACGGAAATTTGTTATATATATATTGTGTATGTAAGCTGTTTTAAAACGTTCAAGCGTTACTAAATAAAAATAACGTTAATATCATAACATGTTTGAAAGTGGTGCAAGCATGTCATATTATTATTAAATACAATTTTAAAAAACATTATTATTTACTACTGCCATATTATTTCTTATCTGAAAATGTGATTTATTTATTTCAAACAATAATTAGATTTAATCGTTTTATCTGTCTGTATTTCACACACAAGAACATTGATAAATTTTATTGGAGCGAAGTATTCACATTCTTTGAAACGTGATCTTTTTTTTCTGAATTAAGCAAACAAGTGTATAATCAGAAATTTTAAAATTAGCAAAAAAGCAAGTGTTTTTATTTGGGTTTAGAATTTAATGTATTGATTTAAATTTTATAAATACTTTCTTAACATTTAATAGTATTACTAATGTTTAAATTATTTTTAAAATATATTTATCCCTCGCGAATTTTGTAAGAAGCCAATACTAACAAAGGACTTAAGATATTTGTAAACTGATATTTTTACATCTTTTTGGTACATGATTTTTTGGTTGCGTAATTGTAGTATCCCTGTCTGTTAAATGGAAGATGGGGATTCGTTACTCCGCTTGGTAGATTGTTAATTAATTAATTTAACTGAATATTCTTTTCTAACCAGATAAATAAAAATTTGGTATTTTGGTATCGTTTGACATAGTCATTTAACGTTTGTCTGTAAAAAAATAATACATATAGTTTGAAATCAGTGTCATCTGATGAAATTAATATAAGCCTCACTTTGAAATATGAATAGTAAAATAGTTGAAAAAAGTACGGTACCTTTTTCTTGTTTTTCATCAAGGTGGCATCCCTCGAGTCCTGGGCGTTTCCCGGCGCCCTTGTGCCCCAAAGCCGCAGGGCCATCCGAGCGTACACGAAACTTATCACACACAAAGGTGTCAAGTACTGAAACATTGGTTCGCAATTAAAGTTTAAAAAAATATTAATGGGTGGAGCGGGGCATTCAGTTTATCAGTCAATATTTCATCATTTTAGCGAGAAAAATCTTATTTTTCAGTCCTAAGGAAGATAACTAACCTTCCATCCTATTATTATTTATAAACCTTTATTCTATTTCTAATATATTAAGAGTTTTGGTAGATTTTACCTTGGTTTTTCAAAAGCATGTGTATTGCATAATAGGAGCATTTGAAGGACTGATATCCCTAAAAGGTACTTCGATAATAATTTTTGGTTTAGAAATAATTATTTTATAATTTATTTATTTCAACTTATTATAGATACAGATTATACAGGTTCATCCATTATATTAATCAATACAAATATGAAACCATTATTCACAATCTAAACCAAAAATATTAAAAGTGAAGTAAACAAGGTTATAAAATAGTTATAATTATAATATGATGTTCTGTTCACGATTTCAGCCAATAACCAATAACTGGCTCCTGAGATTGTATTTGATTTTATCCATCGAGAATTGTTTCATAATATTAGGAAAAATATTGTAGGCTTTGAGGGCCAGAAACATATGGGAGGATTGATCAAAACTCATTTTTATTTTATACTTCATGGTGAGCCTATTCGATTTTGCTCTCATAGCATAATTCTATGATGGATATAAATAGCTTTCAAATGGACTCAAAAATATATAAATTTATTTTAATAAATTTAATATTAACCCGTGAAAAATTCTGTAATAATATTTATGTATTTAAAAAAAAATTATTTATAGCGCAAACTATTTTAAAATAAATATTTTCTATCTTGAATTAAATTAAGATCAAAAAATAAAACTAATATTAAGCTGTCTTTATATAAAAAATTGTATTTGGAAAGAGTCTTTATTACCTGGAGAAAAAATAATACCATTCGATATATCATCATTGATCTCTCACTCATATTATACGGGACACAGAATGGCTTAGTGTATACAACACGAGTGACTGAAATAAAAAAAACAAATGTTATCAAATTTGTATTTTTGTACTAATGATTTTTATTAATTAAAAAGAGTAATAACGTACCAAAATCACTTTCTTCCACCATATCCACCCTGAGTGCCAAAGCCATCGGGATAGCTATGACCAGCGCCAACAGCCATATTCCAGCGATTACTATTTTGGCAAATTTCTTAGACGGTCGAGCACTGAAACAATTTGAACTATCAAAAATAATACAAAACAGCCATTCAATTTAAAAAGCTTTGAATTTTTTGTACCAGTAGATATTAACTAAATTACTATAATTCAATAGATTGTGTAATATTTCACATTCGATGTATTCAGAAGGCAGTTAGTTGTACCATCCAACCGTAAATCGAGGAAAATTGTATCGCCGCGTGTGTGGACTCGGCCCGAAAATCGGTCTAGGACCCATGGATACCGATACGTGACAGTGGCACACACCCGATGCTACTGAAGGTTCTCCCAGTGACAATTAGTGGCCTCCGCGGGCATGTGAAGATGCACGCATAGCTCGTACACGAGCTGCGCATCCACGGCGCGAGCTGGATGTGCTCGATGGACAACCGGTCCCAGACAGTCGATTAAAGACAGCATCTCCGAACACCCGCTGCGAACAAGTACGGTTCGCGATCTCGCTCTGCCCTCCCAATGGCCATTACAACACCCGGAGAGCGATCGCGTGTGGCCATCCAAGTAACGCCGCAGTTATTATAGTGACGCGTGTGGTTAAGGAGGGGTAGGGCAAGGGGGTCTTGTCCAGCACGGCCCTGGTATAGACTGCATGGAACCGCCACCCACCCACGCCAAATTCACGGGTACAGCCATATTAGCGCTTGCTGGAGCAGCGAGCTCGGCGGCAGCCGCACGCCTAGGGGCTCTCGTCAAGCAGCATTATACCCTGGGAGTTACCACTGCGGCCCGGGTCAACACGGATGACGCCCAGGCCAAACAGATAATAGCAAACTCCACGCACTAACTGCCCATTGGGAGACCGGCCTGCTGTGGAAGCAGAACAACACCCGCCTGCCTGATAGCCGCCAGTATGCAGTCAACCGCCTAGTTGGCATTGAAATAAAGATGATGCAGAACGCAGCATATGCAACCGTATTGATACATCAGTTAATCGGTTTTTTTTAAATGGAAAATGGAATAACAGACGTACGTATGGTTTTACGTATATGAGATTCTCCGTAATATGGAATAACAGATGTAGAAATTTAAAAGAGCTGCATCATATAGTTTCGAAAATTTGTCTTTAACTTACTAAGTTGACATGGTGTAATGGTTAGCGCGTGTCCCCAGATAGGAAATGTTCCTGGTTCGAATCCCGGTGGCAACCAAATTATTTTTTAGATAAACTATTTTTATCTGTATATCTTTCTAATTGATACATTTAATTTGTATTAAAAATATCACAGAACTATGTTCTGAAAAACTGCGACTTCATAATAATAATGTGATCTTAAAAATAAAAATATATATATAACACCTTGTAACATATATATATTTTTATTTTTAAGATCACATTATTATTATGAAGTCGCAGTTTATATTTATATTTAAAAAAATCTTTATAGATACGAAGAGGCAAATATAACTTACTGATCTTCTGGAGTGAGGCTCGAACCTATGATCACTGGATCACTATCGTATATTTTAACCAAAAATTATCTGATGTTTTTAGCATTCTTCATTTGTTTGTTGTATAATATAATGTCTTATTACGCCATGAGATCTCCTACTTGATAGACTGAACAGATCAATGACGTTACTGCCTATGTTATTGAAATGACTATATGAACTGCAAGCTACAGAAAAAGGTGGAGAAGAATCGTCAGAGACATTAACAGGTCGCAACGCGGGAGTCATAATCCTCAGTAATGAAAAAATTGAGTGAAGGTTTAAATTTTCTACATTACGTACAAAGTACAGTAGTACTTGGTCATAATGAGCACGCTTTAAAGAGATATAATCAGCAAAAATTCTGAATGTTTAATATCACGCGTATATATTTCCACAGAATCGCTTACGATTATAAGAAGTGTACTTCATGGTGCTCAGTAAAATATTTGGGGCCTATTGAAAGACTGAAAATATGAATAATTGCTAAGGTAATCCACAATTTTTGGAAATTAAGACACGAAAAGGTGACATAATGTTGATGATTGCATTGGATTAAGGTCCAGTTATCGACCTGAGGTTAGCCCGATACTTTTCTTTCAGAGATCTTTTAAAGTTCGTTAAAATTGCATTGGTGGCCGCTTAATTGATTGCCTTGTATTTAGCAAACCTTTCATTTATTTCAGGGTTTCCCAGCATTCTAGAAACGGTTTTTTCAATTTCGGAGGAAATAATATATATATTTGAAATTCTTATGTTTTCAGTAATATAACAGATTCGATATTTAAAAATAAAAAGAATACAAAATCTCTGTTAGCATTCTGTGAATTATACGTGAATTAGAAATATTTAGATACAATAATTTCAAATTACCTACCTACCAAAGTACCTAATAAACGCTGATTTATTTTAAATTACCTGTTTATTTATGTTTTTATTATATTGATGCCATTTTAGTAATCTACTACCTTCGATAGCAAATCCATTCTACTACTATAAGTGAACTACATTAACTTGGATCGTTTACGAGCGTCGAAAATTCTGCGAATAATTTTGCTAACACTAAATTATGGTGTTTTTTAAATTACCAATATTACAATATAAAATTATTTTTATATTCTGCCATTTTGATCTGTGGTACAGATGATGAAAACATCTTCAATATTGGCAAAATGAAAACATCACATAGGAATATATGTACATAAGTTATTAATTAATTAATTAATATTAATAAGCATTCATTTATCGTCCTATTTTTATCCTCTTCCTCCAGTATCATCGAACTGCAGTGAAAATTATGATTATATTATAAAAAATTATTTTATAATAAAAATAATTGTATAATACATATTTTATAAATAATTCTATATTAATGAACTCAGTTGTGAATGATACAAAAATGTTTTTCTATGGAGATATCAACAACAAAATAATTTGTATTAGTGTTGGTGAATTGAAAAAGACAGGACAATTTGGTACATCATTGCTGTCAGGGCGTTTCTACCGATGCAGTTAAGAGGTGAAGAGCATCCTTTTTAAATCGTTCTTCACCAGCATCTAAACCTGCGAGCTCTGGGCGACCCACAAGCAAGTGACGTATAACCGTTTACGAATTCAATATACTCATATAGAATATTGTTCGGGTTGGCGCGTTAGTGTAGCGCGTCTACAATTTTTGCCGAAAGCTGTATGCATGGATTTGCTCCGCTTCTGAGACATTGAAGGCTGGCAGGCTGGCTCCCTGACCAGATAATGGTATCAACTGAAAAGTAGCTACGTATATAATATCAGCCGTAACTGAAATTTATTATTTATGTTTTTTTTATATAATACAAAAACAAATAAATAACCAAATCCTTTTTTGCAAATTGTTACCTCTTAAATTTGTTTTCACATTAGTTCCTAATTAGTTACCCACCATAGTATTGCTTTTGTTTATGCGTGCATTTATAATTTTAGTATACATCATATCCTGAAGAAGAGATCATTGTTCTTGAAACATGTTGATTTATAAATAAACAGTCGTATAAACAATGTATTTTCTTATTACTATTAATAAAAAGTATTTTAACTGTTTTTGTCATCAACGAAGCTTTTGTTGGGGTGATGATCAGATTTTATCGAATTATCAGTATTGAAAAAATATGGGTTCACAATAAACGTGTGCAGTTCACGTCAATCTAGTTAAATCTTCCTTGAATTTACCAACGTGTTAATGTGCAATCCCTTGACAAATTTTAGACTTGAAAAGTTTCGTTTCATTTTAGATTAAAATTATATTTATTCAACTATTTTTAAGTATTAATTGATATTAGAACATATATCACGTTAACAGAAATTTACACTATTCTATTCATGGGGCCTTAATTAATTGTGTTTCAATGAGTCTCATACTTTCTGAACTGACCGAATTATTTTTATATTATTATTATTATTATTATCGTTTATATGCACATAAAAGATATTATTTAGATTTAAACGGGGTTATTATGAGCTTTGGCCTCTTTACACATTACAAAATTATACATACAGTGATTAAAAATATAGATATTCCTTACAATATATAGGTGGGTATTTTAGGTAAAATATTATAGCTTGTAAATATATCCAGCAAAATATTAATTTTCATCGTAAACATAATACATGTAACTATTCATTATCTTTCTAGTTACTGAGCTCCGAGATACACTTAACAAATACGCTCAGTAATAATAAGAATAATAATATTGGATAATTTTTATAGCGCCATTTTCGTAAAAAAAACACCTCAAGAGCGTTTAATATATATTATAAAAAAAACTTAATTTCTAGCGTAATATTGTATCTATAATATATGGCTAGAAACTAAAATTTACTAAGCTATTTGACAATAACAGTAATTGTAAATAATATTTAAGAAAAAAATCATTCCGCAACATCTGAAAATAAAGCACCAAACACACTATTTCTTGTTAAACTAAGGGCCGGTTGCGTCATCTTCGGTAACAATAACTGAAATGCAAACGAGTTTGAATTGAAACTCGTTTAAGAGAGTTTATAGTTATCCAGTGTAGCAATTACATAGGCCCCATAAAATCTCATTTTCAAAAACATTTGCCCGCGCAAATAATTTTGCTTATGGCAATACGTGTAGGACGTTTCATTTGACATTTGAAGTTTACGTTAATTTGATGCGTTTACTTTCCCAAAATGAGCAATTGACCATTTTTGAATGATAAATGTCAATATAAAGTAAGTATTCTAGTATTTTAACTATATTTAAACGTTTATGTTGTAAATTACGTATTAAAATATTATATTTAATATTTATTCAGAGAATCCGAGACAAATTTTTCTCCACAAGAAATAAACCTCTTAAAATCCCTTGTGAAGAAAAGAAAATATGTGCTATTGAACCAAAAAATATATGCGTTCCACGTGAAGGAGAGGGTAGATTTATGAATCAAGATGGATGAAGAATGGAGAAGCAAGAAACAGCAGAATGGATGCGCGGTGTGATGTAGATGTCAATGGATAGCGGGTTTCGGAATTTTATAATACTACAGATTCCAACTGTAAGTACTCTGCAATGCGAATCCTATTACTTTAATTTAGAAAACTTTTTTATCACTCGTTTTGTATTTAATATGGTACCTATTAAAAACAGATAAATACAATGCACACCCCAGTTGTAAGCAGATCAATTATACAAATGTAATATGTTTGTGTGTTCATAGGTGGAAGATGTTGAGCACAGGCCTGAATCCTGAGTATCTTGGCGTTGCATTTAAATGCCAACTGATATCATCACCTCTAAAAAGTGAGTAGAATGATAACTCAGAATATAATGAATTAATTTTCTGGTGTATGCACACTTACATAATGTAAAAAATATAAATATTAGATATCGATAATGCTTTTATTCAGTTTAATTATTTCATTTATAATATATACCCTTTCTTTGTTCGCAGATAAATCAAAACGCAAAATGAATTCAACCACTCCAAATGAACAAATAGACAATTAACAAGAACTGCATGCGCTAGAGATAAGTCATCAGCAAGAACTGCATGTTGTAATTTTAGTCAATCTGAGAAGGATTTGACCTAATTAAATTTAAAATTAGCCAAAGAAAAAAAAAATACGTAATTAATTCATTCACTGCGGCATATAGGATGATACAATTGGTGAGGTGCTGCAAAAATGAAGGAAATGTTACTAAATCACTAGAAATGTAAAATAACTCATAATTGCGAGTAATGTTTATTATTGACAGCCCTCTTTACTGATTATATTGAGCAGAAATGCCACATACGCAGGTAGGTAGGTAGGTAGGTATATAGTGTAATTCAACGGAGATGTTACTACGTCACCCGTCGTAATGACGAGTTTACACCTGCCATTACTTTACCTCCATCTCTTGAAAAATGTAAAAAAGTTGCTACTTTATTTTTTACACAAAATCGTTTAGAATGAAGAAATCTGCTATCCTCCCTATGTTTCCGAGAGTAATTTTATATTTTATAATGCTGTTTCTAAATATAATAATAGGATTATTATATTTGGTGAACACACCAAGTTATAACAATAAATATAAAATATGTATAATAAGAAGTTCTAGATAGCATGGGCAATAAAATAATACAAATAAATAATAAACTTATATGAATTTGCTTGATACAAATTACCCACAATTATCTTTGTACATTTGTTAATGCTATTTCTAAACAGAATAGGCTTATTATATTGCATGGATACACCAAGTTATAACAGTGAATATAAAATATGAATAATAAAAAGGGTCAGTAGCATTGTCAATAAAATAATACAAATATGTAAGGCTAATAACAAAACCTTCCGCAGGTATGTGAATTAAATTGAAAAGAATTACCCACGATTATCTATCACCCATATATTTGATGATGAAATTGAGCGTTCAAAATAAGGTCAAATACCTTGGCCATATATTCAATAAAGATGGACAAGACGATGATAATATAGAACAACAGAGGAGACAGTTGAGCGTTCATGCAAATATGCTGTCACGGCGTTTCTACCAATGCAGTAAGGAGGTGAAGAGTATCCTGTTTAAATCGCTCTTCACGAGCATGTATACCTGCGAGCTCTGGTCGAAATACAAGCAAGTGACGTATAACCGTCTCCGAATTCAGTACAACAATTCATACAGAATACTGTTCGGATTGGCGCGTTATTGCAGCGAATCTACAATGTTTACCGAAGGCCGTATACATGGATTCGTTCCGCTTCTGAGTCATCGAGTTGCTGTCGTAAAGCTGCGGTTGGAGCTCAGCACCAACTCTCTGGTGCAAGCGGCGCTCTAATGGAAAGCTGGTTCCCTGAGCAGAGAATGGCAGCGCCTACAAAATAGCTACATATACAACAATGGCCATGACTGAAGTAGTTATATATGTAATATTTATATTTTGTGTGTATATTTGTGTGAACTTTTTACTTTTTATTAACTTTTTTTAATTTTTTATTTTTTATTTATTAATATTTTCCTTGGTTTTCTTTTTCATAGCATTATATTGATTTCATAACCTTTAATGTATAACATAATATGTATTATCTTTATGGCGAATCGGGTTAAAAAAAACCTGATCACACTGGAATAAACACATTATTATTATTATTATATTCGACAAACATTTTTGGTTTTAAAACTTCTCTATCGCGACGATTAGTAATTTTTGTTGTTTGGGCATCGAATTTTGAAGATATTGTGAGAATTTCTCGCCGATCCTTCCATTTTGATACGCACATCCCTTGATTTGTATACTGGTTTACAATATCTCCAGGTTTCAATTTTTTTTCGGCGACTTCCTTCGGGTTTTCTTTTCTATTTGACTGCAACGTCCCAGTGGCGTATATTTTATCAGAAAGTAAATGTTCTGTCAAAGGAACACTTATAAAAATTCTCCATATACATAAAAGAAGTAATCACGATTAAAACTATTATAAATTCATTTTGTTCTATATAAATGCAAAAATAATAATTGTGCACACAAAATATACTTCACTAAGTTTAAAAAATAAAGGTTTAGAGTTTTATAAAATGTTACGAAATATAATTCAGTGTAGAAAAATAGTTATTGTCTTGTGAAAACACACCATTACAATACCGATATATAATACTAATGATTTCGACCGAATTATGGATGTATACTAAACTGATGTCGTGTACTAAGATTTTTATATAGGATATTCGACGATGGTAATAGATTTTAGCTATAGAAATAGGGGTGCCCGCGCCAGGCGCGGGGAACGCACCTAGCGAAAATCTGTATGTCCGCGCCAGGCGCGGGCACAGCATTGGATGTGTTAATAATTTACTTCTTTAATTTTATAAACATTAACAATTTCTCAATTTTTAAATGTTTACTAACTCGCTGTTTTTGGCTATAGTGGTTTCACCCCCTTTCATTTTAACAGTATTAACATTAACCGTTTTTCTAGTTTCTAGTTTCTAAAATAATAACGTGTAGTTATGTTGTATGACTTTACACTTTCTAATTATTGACTTTCATTTTACTTACTTGACTTTACTCTCTACAAATAAATTGTGGTAAATTCTGTATGTGATTTATGTTAAAAGGTATATATAAAAATATAATAAAAGAGTTTTTACAGGGGAAGAATTGTTTTATTATAGATCCAATATTAGTGTAAAATAAATGTGACAACAATTTACGATAAATTTCAGAAATGGATGATATATAGCGCGATGGAGATCTTTTGAAATGCCAAATGATATAAGAAAGGAGATATTTCATAGATTCAAAATGAAACTAAGCCAATACGTGTAAGATAAGTTTGATCTTGTTTATATTAGAACATATAAATATGTACATTTGTACGCACAATATTAAAGAATAAATAAATGAAATGTTATGACTGGTTTAAAAATAGTAATTTATTAGATCTCGTCTTATATTATTTCCATCTTGTGTAGGTTCAGAGTCAATTTCATATAATATTGTTACAAAGTCTGGTGGCTCGGTAACATTACGCAGCACCGCCGTGGCTATAATGAGTGCTTCCACTCTTTCAATTTCATACCTATTGCAGGGAAACGCCTTTTCCACACCCCAAATGTTCTTTCTACAACATTCCTAGTCCTGATTTGGCTCTTGTTACATAGTTTTTCCGCCTTAGATATTGGATTAGTAAATAGAGTAAGTATGGTTTGAGTGGATAACCACGATCACTAATGAGATATTTTCCATTAAAAATACCATCATCTAGTCGCCCTTTTAATCTAGAATGACTGAAAATAGCACTGTCGTGTGTTGAGCCTGGCCACCTTGCAACAACATTTGTGTATTTCACTGTGGCATTTATTACTGCCTACGCATTAATGGAGAAGTAATCATTTCTATTTTGATAATATTCCGCTTTATTTCCTCCTGGAGATTCCTACGTGAGTGCAATCTATTGCACTAATCTTGTTTGGAAATTATTAAATATTGTAGAATTGATTCAGACATTGCTGAATTTCTTCCGTAGATTCAGGTAAACATACATTGTGATCTGAGAGCGGCTATTGCTATGCTCACTTTGTTCACAATCCGTGAAACAGTACTCTTGTGTACACCAGATATATCATCCATGCATTTTTGCATTGATCCTGTGGCGTAAAAATTCAAAGTTATCAAGACCTGGTTCACAGGACTAACTGCGTGATTTCTGATCATTATCAAAAATTTCATTATATACCTATGAAAGATAACTTTATATGCCATTATATTTTCTGAAATAAGCAAGACCAGTTGCCTAATCATACTTTTGGACAGGCAGAATCTTGCAATAAAATCTATTTCTTCCCATATAAAATGGTCGGTTTGTGGCCTAAAAGTTTTACTCTTCTTATTAAGGATGTATTAAATAATTATTTGATCGTCAAAAGAATCGGTATCAGTGCTATCTGACATACTAATGTTCATTTCAATAATACGACGTCGAAAAATTTAAAAGAATGCTTTTAATGACGGATGTCAAGTGGATGCGCACAATGCGAATGTGCCTTAGATGACAAATCCAGTGGATGCAATCCGTTATCGGAAAAAGATTCTTCCCGCAAAAAAGAAAGAGATTTTTTAAAACCCATTTCTATCCGCAATAAATAAAAATAAATATAAAAAATAATATATGTGCCGAGGTCGGAGTTTTACTTTTCCTGTTAAGAATATACTGTATAATTCGTTTATCTTCAAAAAAGTCTGCGATATCACTGCTATCCGACATAATATTGTACATTTCGATACTACAGTTTCAAAAATTAAAAAATATTCGATTTCGATGACATCTGTCAGGTGGCTCGCGCGCAGTGCGCATGTATATTAGTAAAGTTTACATTTAAGCGGAGATTTTCGGCGATTTATATTTAAAGTTAAAAGAAAGCGACAAAAATGAGATGACCCAATGCGTTTTCGAATAAACTATGTTTAAAAGTAAAGTTTATAGTTACCGACCATGACGCAACTAGCCCTATGAATCCCGGTGGGACAAACAGAACAGCTGGTGCTAGAATATTGCGTAAATCAGGCGCAAAGGTTATTTTCTGAATATGTCCATTGAATTGGCGATTATTACGGTGTGAATCTTAGATGGTCGGTGTAAATCGTACCGGAATATTTTCGCAATAAAGCTTCAATAAGATAAAAAGAATTTCGCTGGTAAAATAATATAAATGTATGTAAAAGCTAACGTGTATTGTATAGACTGTAATATTCATATATTTTAGACAGGGACACGAACTATTATTATTTTCGTTCCGGTTCGGTAAAAAAAAATATATCTGTTCAGTTACGGTTTTTGGTTTTTGGTTTAGCTCGTATATAAATATTATCAAGTTCATATAAATACACCCACACCGTCCATACCTCTCTTTAAACGGCTTTTCGCTATAACTTAAGGTGATTACATACATACTGAATATATGGTAGCGTGTTCGGTGCACTGCAAAATAGAGGGCTGATGCCCTAAATAGCTAAAATGCAGATAAAATACATTTTTTTATTCTTACTTAATGACTTTCTCTAGGCTTGCCAACTTTTTACCAGGCCGTGTAGTTTGTTTTATTCTAGACGTTATTTTTATAGGTATGGGTGTATTTACTCTTGCGATCACAAGTGTTTGGATCACAAACTTTTGGTAGTCAATTTATAATGTGCTCATTGATATTTTCATAATATTGAATCAACTTTATTTAAGATAGATAATAATGTATCTTATCATTTAACTTACCACTATTGGCAATTAATTAATTACTTTGGAGAAGGATTTGAAGAATTACAAATTAATTTATATTCAAAACCGAAACACAACAAAAGCTCGCTACAGTTGCTATATTTACCGGTTACACCATAGATCTCTATTTTATCAACATATGTCAAGTAAATTCAAGAAAAGATTATCAAAAAAAGTATTGAGTGTCTGCAGAATAAATTGAAATCATCAGAAACCATTTTTTATTCATTTTATATTTAATTTTAGCCCAAAATATTAAGTGGTAAGCTATCGCAACTAGTAAACTATAAGTTAATAATATTTGATAAATATGTCAAAATAACGATTATGTATATTTTCATAAGATATCTTATTTTGAGATCACCTCATTACCACATAAAACATATTGCATTCTAGATTGATAAGTATTAAACCTTATGCTTTACAAAAACCATTAGCTATCTATATTTTATAATAAAAGTTTCGCGGTGAAATTGGAGAATTGGTTTGTTCGCTATGCAAAAATATATATTTCAAAATAGGTCGGTAAATTTCCATAAATTATATAGCACATACCCAATTACCCATCGTATTCAAAAGAACCCCAACATCTGTAATCTTGGCCCTGTAATCAGTACACTACACGTACCGGAGGAAAACTATCAGATAACATTAGACTGTACTGTAGTTAAGTAAATCACTAAGCAAATCAAACTAACAATCCAGCGAATTATTTTAACATCGATCGATACATTTAATGAAGGTTACTGTATTTAACGCATACAGTCTATACCATTAATAATGTCTGTTTAGGGTGATTTATATATATCTGAAGAATTATTGTTCAATTTTATTTAAGAGGAAAACTGTTGGGAAAATACCTCTTGGAAGAGATTAATAGGGTTCTATAAATGACCGCGGGGCACACACCGCCTCTAACGGTTGTCGGAGCAACCTTCGAATTTTCACGCATAGACCAATGTTAAGAATACATCACTAAATGTTTTTCTTATAGCTATACCAAATAAGCTTAAAGAGAGAGGTAAATTTAGACTAGGAGACATGGAGTACAAATCTGTTCGAATGTTTTCTTATTTATTAATTAATCGATATAAACCTCGACATCAGTCTTGATGCGATTTTATTCCATTTTTTCCTTACTGCAAGGAAGTTTAAAAATGTAGGTAATTGTGAATATAGTCTTTCCAATATTCAATATTTGTTTCAGATTTTGCGTATATCTATTACTTGCGTGGAATGAGCTAAATGAATTTCCAATATAAAATTTATAAATATATTTTAATGTCGTGAGAATAACATTAATAATTAATAACAAAAACATATTTTAAAATAAAGTTGTATATATAATAATTCATTTGCATTGTATTCATATTGTAAGGATTCATAATGTATCAAAATTTATTTTAAGTACTTTATGACTAATGAAAATAGATTTTTGTTTTATATATTTAATATTTTAGTATAGTAAGTGTGAGAACTGTCACATTGTAAATGTATTTGTATGTGTGTATGTCATGAAAGTGAGTAGATGGGTGGTGGGGAATCCAAGTAATTAGACAGTAATAAGAGAATAGAACCCCAAGAAAATCTGGTGGTAAATATATAATTATCACATTAAGTAAATAATGAAAAATTTAAAACAAAATATTTATGTAATTAATAGCTGTTTTCATATCTATTCATAATTTAATAAGTTTTATTTGCCCGATAAAATAATTTCTCAACAACGCATTATACATAACGTAACGTTAAATATATAGTATTTAATAATGTTTTAGCCATGCATAACCCATCTGTTCAAAGATAAATTCATTATATTTATAACATTTTCAAACTATTTGCGTAGCTGTCGATCTATTTCTAGATTAAATTAGAGATCTATTTTAGTAAACTTTATTGACTCTGGACCATTGAATTGTGCAATATAAAATATGTCACCTGAGAGGATCAAGTATCGCCCGGTGACGGTCCACGGCGATGGCAGTGAGAGTGAAGACAGATACGTTGACGCTGAGCACCTGCACGAAGGGGCAGAACGCACACATGAAATGGGGTAGGTTCCATCTCTGAAGAAGGGCAGCTTGGAACTATCAAAGACAAACATTTCAAAAGGATTAACTTACTGCCTATACGAGTAATTTTATTTTAATAAGAGCATTATTATACCAAAATGATGTCAGAGATGTATGCAAGTAAATTATCGAGACTACAATAAAATGGTTCAAACTTGTAACTTTATACATGTATGCAACTATAGATAAATAAAATGTATCCCTACTAGGACGTTATTTTATTTTTTATTTAATATAATAATTTTTTTTAAATACATAAAATATTTATTTCAAGGTTTTAAGGTTTAAGTTTTTTCCGAATCGGTTGAAATGACCATTTTTATATACCTTAAAACCGGTATGAAAATGAGCTAGAGAATACTGAGGATTCACAAAATTTTTAACTATTTCATTGGGGACTTGTAAAATATCTACTTGTATTAATACAATTTTAATTAGTTCATTTTTCATGAAAATATTATTTAAACATAAAACAAATTATTATCTTAAGTTGACCAAGAAAATTAAAGTATTTTACATCACATTTCCCAAATATAGTATATATGTAGATTGTAAATAATCAAACCGAAAATATTTTCACATATGAAATACATATACAATATGTATATTTATATACAATATTCTCATGTTAAAGCTGTATAAGACCAACAATGCCACTAACTCACACTCATCGTTAGTAAATTTGTTATTAAGTAGTTTTGCGCTATTACTTTGCATACCATTTGTTGCAGTTAGTGATGTTATAATAGATATGACATTAGAGAAAAGTAATTTCAAGATCTCTTATAGTTCAGTTGGCCTAAATTCGCTCGAAATAGACAAGCTTTAGGGCTTTTCTTAATTACTCGTGTAATGAGCAGCAGGCGAGAGATGCCCTAACAAATGAATAATCTACGTTGTGTTGACTTTTCTCTTACAATTTATGTAATAAATATTCCACAACAGATTAATGAACCACCTCTGCCCAGATTACAGCCTACTCTTCTACTTCTCTTGTTATATTACCAAATACAACGCTAGTTAGAATGTTCCAAATGTGCACACCTTGAAGGCTTAATAATTACGCACACTTCCAAGCCACGTTTGTGTAGCCGGCCGGTCCGGGGCCTCCGAAAAGAAATGTCATGCCGACGAAGGCCGCAGGGATGATCTTGAAACTTTCAAAACGGCAAGCCCCTTCCACACCAGGGAATGTTCGAGAATGACCAGTACAAAAATCACTTTCAGCGAGAAATCACGTCGTTTTTACATGTAATTATAATTTATTTTATTTGTAACTATATAATCCAATGTAAAAATCTATTTGGACTGTGCCCGTCTCACCAGAGAAATTCTGTGTCGAGACGGGCATAGTTTACAAGCAATTGTACAATTAATTAGAATTACAAGTAGTAGATAGAATTACATTTATTACTATATAATAGGTGCATATGAAGAACAATTTTAAAGTGCACTTAATTTTTGGATCACTTTTTAGCAATAATTAATATAGGTATGTTTGGGTGAGTACACCAATACTGGCTCTACTCATATTACAAATCCAAGTTTTAATATATAGTTTCATGTTCTTGGGACAATTCAATTGGTTTAAATCTTTTAGCATTCTATTAAATAGTTTAGGTCCAAAATATTTATAGTTCCTTTGGCCATATGTTATATGTGCTCTTGGGGTTTGTAGGTTATTTGTATTTTTCCGTGTCGAAATTGTATTTTGAGTTGTTTTAAAATGTGTCTGTATTTATAGATGTATTTAAGAGTAGTATTAGCATATATTTGTGTTATATCAAAGACATCGAATTTATTAAAAATTTCGTCAGTGCTCGTTGTGATTGGGGTTTTGAGGATAACTTTAATATAACTTTCTGAACTGCTATTATTGGATTAATTGCAAACATGCTCTATTATTAAATGACAGATAGCGTAGTACGCCATTTTAAGAAGTTTTATATTAAGGAAATTTCTAAAAAAATATATTGTTTTTTTTATTTTATTTGTAATAAGTTGTGTATGATGATTCCATTTGAGATAAGGATCAAATATAATTCATAAGTATTTAATTTGGTCAGTACGTTCTATATAATTGCATTGACACGTATCGTCGTCTGAGTTGGAACAATTGTGAACTTTTATTTTGTAAGCATACGAGGGTTGCCCATTTTATTTTATGCTCGAAGTTAGGTATTTAGTTTTATTGGCATTAAGTGTGAAGGTGTTCGGTCGAGCCATTTTTTAACAATACTTTTACTTTTCTCGGTTTTTTTAAATACTGCTGACCATGTATCAACTTGGAATTGAAGAACAGTGTCATCCGCAAAACAAGTAACGCTTCCATTAAAAGGGATGTTGATAGGTCATTAATATATATTAAGAATAGTATTGGACCTAATATGCTACCCTGTGGGACTCTGAAGTAAGTGGAAAAAGGATTGCTTGAAATTTCTTTAAGAACACGTTGATTCCTGTCCGTGATGTAACTTTTAAACATATCAAGTTTTTTACCTAAGATAACAATTTTTTTTAGTTTTTCGATTAGACTCGAATGCAAAATTGTATCAAAGGCCTTGGCGAGATCAAGGAAAATGGAAATACATTTATGTCTTTTATCCACATTGTAAGTAATGAAGTCCATTACACAGGCAATAGCTTCAGTTGTACCCATATTTGCCCAAAAGCCGAACTGGTTTTTAGAAATAGTTTTATTACTCTCGAGGTATTTTACGAGTTGAATGTTTATAATTTTCTCTAATATTTTAGAAAGAGAATTAAGTAATTGGTTTATAGTTATTGATGTCACTTTTACTTCCTGCTTTGTGGATTGGGATAATTAATCCTTGTTTTAATTTAGTGGAGAAGTGTCCGAGTTTTAGACTAAGGTTAATAAGATAATGTAAGGGAGTTAGTAGTTGTACATACATTATTTTAAGTATATTAACCGTAATACCATCTGTACCAGCAGCATTACTGTTTTTTAGCGATTGGATTATATTTTTGATAACAGTTTTATCTACGTTTGTGAAAGAAAATTTGTAAACAATATCCTGGTTTAGATTATGATTTTCAGATCTATTATTAAGCAGAGAAGAGGGGATTTTTTTTGCTAAATTAGATACAATATTAGTGAAGAAACAGTTTGCATGATTAACAATTTGGTCAGGGCTATTCTTAAAGTAGATTGGTTTACCTTATATGTCAAGTTGATTAAGAACTGTCTCTTTTTGCTTATCAGCGTTAGTTGCCTCTCTTAAAATATACCATATTTTTTTAGTCTCCAATAGTATAGATAATTTTTCGTTTATAGTAAAGTTCTTTAGCTTTTTTAATTATTAGTGTACATATGTTTCGATATATTTTGTAAAAATTATGCAAAGTAATGTCATAAAGGTTGTTACGTGTTTTTTTGTGTAATATGTTTCTTTTTTTTATAGACTTAATAATATTTTGCGTAATCCATGGTTTTAGGATTTTTTTACTAGATGGGATGTGTTTATAAATTATAATTTTTTGATTGTTAATTACATACGTTCTATGAAGTAATTCCATGCATTTTCGGAGTTAGTGATAACGTAAAGGTCATTTCAATTCATGGTTTCCGATAATAATTTTAGGTTTTCATAATTTATTTTCGCAGTTGAATGCTGATGTTCAGCCTTAAAGTTGTTGTTATGAACAGTGTGTAATGAGGCCACAGCGGAGCAGCGATCAGTCATTGTTGATTCATATACAACCGATTTGATACAGTTCTTAGTTTTGATCAGAATGTGGTCGATGCAGGATTTAGAGTCTTTTATAACTCTTGTAGGACTATTAATGGTGCTAATAAACTCGTGGTAAGCTAATACATTGATATAATCAAGCCTTTGCGGATGACCATTGGTCATGTTGTTAATATTCATGTCACCGATTAAGACAATGTTTTTATTATCAGATAAGTGAGATAGGTTAAGCGACCTTAGAAACGGTGAAATATTATATACTGACGGGAAGCGGTAAATTGCCAGAATACATGTATCATTGCTATAATTTACCCGTAAGCTGTTAGCGTCCTGAATAATGAATTCCGCTACAGAACAATGAAGTTCATTTTCAATATAAACAACAATTCCATCGTTTTGTGGACGAGTGTTTAACGGCGTTATAATGAGTATAGTGCTTGAGATTTTTTGGTGGGTATGATTCAGTGAGCCAGCACTCAGTTAAAATGATTACGTGGAAGCTAATGGAGAGACTATCAAGCATTATTAGTAGTTCATCAAAATTTTTATTGATTGATCTTATGTTTTGATTAAATATTTTAAGGTTCTCGTTGCCATTAAAATATATTTTGCATAATTTTGAGTTTGATGTTACAAAGGACTCGAGTGAGTTTATGTCAATCATATCTATTAATTCTTGAGCCATTTTTTTAAGTATGTTAGTTGAGGTGTTAATTGTATACAAAAAAATATAGGTGAACTCCGCCGCCATTGGCCAAAATTGGTGAAATACGCTGTTGTCATTTGGATGCAATATATGATATTTATTTAACAAAGTAAATTATTGGCAAAAATTTTGCTAATTACTCACAGAGTTCATAGTATAGAGAGTAGTCCAACCAAAGTCAGACCAATAACCGGAGATCTTATACTATGTTTAATGTTTATAACTTGGGTTGTTGGGACACCAGTATCTCATGTTCTGTTTATTAACATAGCCATCGATATGAAAATGTGCTTTGTCAGTAAACAATGTTTCCAAGCGTTCGTGCTGTTCCGAAACATTCCAGCATCGTTCTCACTAAGTTTTCACGTAAAGAATAATCATTTTCAGTGAGAAACTGCACGATTTGCAGTTTGTATGGATGAAACTGTAGTTTCTTTTGTAAAATAACGTAAACTGTTGATTTTTTTATTCCAGTACAAATCGCAATCTTCCTTATCGATTTATCGGATTACGCACAATTTCAAGTCGAACTTGAACTACATGTTCTGGCGTCGCTGCTGACGTTGATGGTCTCGGAGGAGTTTGGTTAACCATCGTCCCTTCTTGTCTGAACTTTTAAACCCAACACCAGATAAGTTACGTGCTCGATTCATCACTTACTCGTCGAATATAAAATTAAGTACAAAAAGCGCGACGCGCACGAACCAATAAATGACCATCACTTTAAATATTGCTCAACTGCGAACACGCGGTGCGCTCCCGGCCAGTGACACATTGCGACTGGCAAATCTGCAAATCACGCGCGTCAAACAATACCCCTCCCACTTACCTCACCCTGATGGTTTACGAGCAATTACAATTTAATATTGAAATTTTTCCGCTCGACATCCTTTTAAGAAGAACACATTCTTATTGTGAAGTTGTAATTAATTATTCAGAACATAGGTATGTAATATTTTTAATATATATTTAATACACCTTTCCCGGTTCCAGGTTCGAATCCCGGTAGCAACAACAATATTTTTAATAAAATTAATTATATATGTATATCTTTCTAATTAATACATTTATTTAGTATTTAAAATATCACGGACCTACGTTCTGAATAATTACAACTTCACAATAAGAATATGTTCTTCTTAATAACATAATATTTAATCGAAAGGTGAGAGATATGAAATATATGGAAAAGTGACGAAACGAAACACTTGCATGAAGATAAAAAGATTACGCTCAAATTTTGAAGAAAATCAGAAAACAAGGATATCTGTATATATCTGGCGTAATACAATTATTTGAGGATCAGGAAGGAACTTATTGCCAGCGTACGAGGGAAGCGACTGCTAGCATTTAGAAGTTTAATAACTCGGAACAAATAATTATTTTAAGAATAGTACATTTTACAAAATTAAATATCAGAACAATACCAATGTAGGGAAAAATGATTTTATTTAAATGTTCATATTCTGAAAGGCTTATTTTTATTCATACTATAAGCTTGGGTTCATTTAACATTAAAGCATTAGGTAGGGAAAGTTTTTCAAATTCCCAAGAACCTTGTTTGAGTACACATTTGAGTTTTCACTTTTGGTAAGATTTTTTTTTTTAATAACAACAATTAAGATAATCTAATTCATCACTAAAAAATCCTCTCTAACAAACTTATTTTTTGTGAGATGGGAGAAAATATATATAATATAAATACACTTTTCAATCCAAAAATTATCTTCCGTATATTAATGTGTACTTGGTATATAATGCACTTAAAATAATAAATATGGTAGAAATTAGAAAAGATCTTTTTTGATATTAACAAACAACTAACGAAATAATGTTTAGACAAATTAATACAAGTTGGTATCTGTCGGTCGCTTGCTGAAAGTTCAAGGACCGTCGAGGTGAAATTCTTTCGGTGTAAGTTTAATTGACGGGAAATTATTTTGATCACAAAGGGACAATTAAAAATAATTTTCGAAATATTTTGCATCCTGGGTGAAGAATTTGGTTAAGTTAAAACAATTTTCTCCTAGTACCTACGAAATTATATATAGAAGAGAGATATTGTTAAATTTGGACAATCTGGTTTGAGCTCAAAACATTCATAACTATGTAGCTTTACTACTCGGCTTTGCCCGGGATTTGGTTTTAGAAACAATTACGGTAAGTAACAAATGTACATTCAATAAACTCTTCAAAACGAAACGTCTAGAAATTGTTACACAGTTATTGCTCAATGTGGTTCTCGACAGCCAACTAACTGCCCGAACAACTTAACTTCTCTACAGGCCAACTTCCCGAAAGAAAAACCTTCCAGCAGACCAACTTCTGTAAAAAAATCATTTAATACATATATTTGCATATTCTTAAATAAAAAAATCATTTAATACATATATTTGCATATTTTTGCAAAAATGTTCATCTACTAAAAAATATTGTTTTTTTTCCAAATATAGTGTCTATGGATAATTCATTGCATATAATACCTAGAAATCGTTTTGGATATTATGATTTTGTTATTATAACTATTATTTACATACAAATAGTTTAAAATCTAATTAGCATTTAAAAATAAAACTCGATAGTAAACTAACAGGCTAAAGTTTTCTGTAAATTAAAACCACACATTGTACATACCGAATTAGTGTTAGCTCAACTTTCTCCTGAAAATGAAAGAATTTTTTGAAATGATTCCGTTAAAGCTGGATCAACAAAATCCTCTTGCGTTGTTGATGTTTACTGTTTACGAATTCATAAAAATTCAAAGAGTAAGAAGCCGATTGATCTTCAAAATAAGTGTACGTGTGTGAATGTGAAAAACGTTATCAAGCAAACATTATTTTTTCACGCTACGTGTTGATTTGGCTCGGCAATATTGACTTACCTCACCGTGTCCAAGTCCAAATCTCAAACAAACTGTTGATAAAATACATAAAACAATAAGTGCAAAAAATCATTTTCGACGTCTCACGTTTTTCTCTCTCGCGGTTAATTTATTTGGTCGCGTAGTCAAAGCTAGTCTCGACACATTCTAATAAGTTTACTAATAGTTAAATTAATATTTCATAGTTCCCTTGTTCATGATGAAAATAACGTTGCGAACTGAAAACAGATTTGTTGACAGAAACTCCAGACAGAATAAGCTTCGTAAATTTTACGGAGCTAGATCTAACCGTTCGAGAGTTTTTGTTTCGGACAAACAAACTGATTTCTGATTTATATGGATGTATGAGTTTTAATATATAAGACATAGGGATGGAGAAAAGAATTTATATGATAAGGATAAAATGACCAAATCACTAAGAGATTAATAAATTACAATGGACAGAGACAAATTAAAGTATTAGAAGGGTCTTCCAATTACTGATCTTCCTTATCTTTCTGTTCCAAAATAAAAATCTTGGAAACAGTCAGCAAATATCACAAAATTCTATATTCATAGCACTACGTACGCAGAGAAAGCTGGTGTATTATTGCTATTGTCGAAACGTTCTGAGATAATTATTTTTAATTCAATTACTTTTTTTTTTAAAAAAATTTTTTATATTTAAATGAAAATATATGAGTAATTACAGGGCTTACGACCTGTCTTCGACTGACTTAAGTGATCGCTTTATATAAATATAACGTTCACCATTCTCACCCATCAATCTTCATATCTATAAAATTTTTGAAAGTTGTATATATTTGTTAATATGTGGACTTGCTTCGAGTACCACTACACTATCGCCATCTATGGACTAAATTTGATCATTCATTTTCTTAAAACAGGATATATGTCACAATATATGTGTTAGTTTATGATGTTTATATATTATTGAAAAATAGAATAATAGATGTATCAATTGGAAAGATTACAGAATTTCACAATTTGTCGAAAAACGTATTCGATTGCTATAGCAAAAATGGGCGACTCCCCGGATAGGAAGAGGTAGAATCTTAATATTTTTTCAATAGTAGATTTTTCTGTGTATCTTTCTAGTTGGTTCATTTGATTTATATTTCTAAATATCACAACTAGGTTCTGAAAAATGACAATTCACAATGAAAATGTGATTTCCTTAAAAATGTATTATTTAGATTTTTAAATATGCGAAAATTATTTATTCTAGACCAAAAATTATTTAATTAAATACACTTTTTCAAGTCATAAGGCTAGGGTCAAACAATGAATATATCATTTTATGGTATATTTGACAACATATATGTATTTATTTCATATCTTGTGTGTACATTTAATATCTGCCTCAGTGGGCTTCGCCTGTGCTGAGGCAGACATTTTACATATTATACATAATTGGTTCACCTAATATAAATTTATACATAATTATGTATAATAATCATATTATACATAATTGGTTCAGCTAATATAAATTTAGAATAATTAAATAAAGAAGAAAAGAAGTGAAACAAAAATTGTAAATAATAAAAAAAGAAGGAAATGATGCAATATTTAAAAATTAGAAATTTATAAGATAATACCTAAAATTAGTAAAGTTCGCGTTCATTTTTAGCGAACTTAAATAATACATGTTCAGATGTTAAGAGTATTCAGTTAATTCAAGGTTGGTGAAACACACACGCATAGGCTGCTCACTCACAGGTCTTGCTGTGCTCACTCTCACACATACATTCATTGTAGAACGTACATTGACTCTGCATATGTTCATATTGAAGGAGTGACTATGCTATGAACATAGCATTTTGTCCGTATGTGGTGCACATCCTAGGAATTGCTAAATTGTCCTCCTCTGAGGTTTTAGTATTTTTAGGCATTTTCATGGAAACCCCAGATATTCATATTATTGAATATGTAATAAGAATATTTTTAGCATAGATCTGGGCAATGTCCAGTATCCCCAGGATGTTGAAAAGTATATTCGAGCTTGTTCTCATTGATAGCTGTAATATAACCTTCAGTAATATTTTTGTGCTGTAACCAGAGATTTTAGGGTAGTTTTTGTAGTGCATCCTCATCCTACTATTTCCATGTTATATGATAGATTGGGCTGGGGCGTAATATATCGTCATTAGAAGTTGTTTACTCATGATATTTTTGAACATCCATATCAGTTTTTGATTCTTTTGCTAGTTATTTGTATATGTCGGTTCCAGTTTAGAATGGGATCAATAATCACTCCCAGACATTTTATTTAGTATTTGCATGCTATATTTGGACACAAACACGTTAGGTTTTGATATTTTTCTTCATAGTCGTATAGTTTGAGGACTAAATTGCACGGTGGCTGGCCGCGATTTACTCTGCCGAAGACTATGTGTCCCGTTTTTTTCCATTTTGGCATGTTTGCATCTAGCCACATTTTGATTTTCCTCAGAGCACTTTCAATTTTTAGATATGTGTTTTCCCATGAGTTTGATTTTATTATTAGAAGTGTCATCTGCAAGACTAACAGTATGCCATTTCTTAATTAGATCACATACTTCATATAAGTTTAAACGTAATAAGACCCAAAACGCTGCCTTGAAGTATTCCGAATTTGATAAGAAGGGTATTGCTTGACATACCATTTATTCCAACACATTGTACTTATCTGGCTTATACAGCTCTTGATTCAGCTTCGTTACTGACACCTATAGCTTTCAATTTTTTGAATAACAAGTCATGAGACATGGTATCAAAGGTTATCTTGAAGTCTAGAAACGTTGCAATACATTTTTACATACATCTGATGTGCTTTTTGATTTCCGGAAGCCAAATTATATATTTGAGAGAAATTTGTTTGATTCTAGAAATTCTGTCAGTTGTTTTTTGAAAGTTTTTAAAATTATTTTAGTAACGGTATTTAACAAAGTTATTGGCCAATAATTATTGACTTCTTTATTGTTTCCTTTCTTTCAGATCGGTATTATGAATGTATTATGGTATTTGAGGTATGATGGAAAGGTATCCTCATTAAAACATTTATTTATTAGGTATTCTATGGGTTGATGAGTTCATTTTGCAGTTGTTTTATTGTGTTTACCGATATGCCGTCTAGTCCAGGTGCAGTGTTTGGTTTAAGATTAACTATAATTGTTTTTATTTATTACAGGTTTAAGTATAAATTGATTTAAGTTTTATCGTCCATTCGTTGTGTTTCCTGCACTGTATAGGGGGAGTTCAGGACATTTGACAAATATATTTTACTAATATCGCAACAAATCATACCAAAATATCAATTCTTGCACCTCCCATACACCTCCAGTGACAAAACCACGTTCGGAAGTGTCATTTAGGTATAATCTATACCTTATTTATTTTTTAAATCTATGTAGTTTCAACTAATATCAGCAGCTTTATCGTATGATTGACTATTTTTACTATATATTTTTTCTCTTTTTTATATTATATATACACACATATATATATACATATATATATATTATTTTTTCACATTTACTTGCTATATCTTCGATTTTATTGTGTTTTGCCTTCAATGAGTTTTGGTTTTATAAAATGTATTTGTTTACCAATTTGCCCTAAAACAAGGTTGCCCGGTTGGGCAATGCATTATAAAATGTGTGTAAAATATATGTAACACACTGTCTCTTTTTTTTGCAACTGTATAAATGTTATATATGTCTAAATAAATATGTTTTGAACATCAAAATGGCACCGGGTGGGGAGACTTGAACCATTCTTTGGAGGGAGATATGAACAGTGGTTCAACTCTCCCGCTAAAGCGCATTTCTTACATTTATATTTTCGCAAATTTAATAATCTTTTTTTTTTATTCATTTTATGCAAAAATCCCATTTTAGTGCAAGACAAAGAAAAGCTCCACTAAAATAAATGATGTCACCAAGCAACAAATTTTGTATGTAATAGATATTGATAAAGGAATGTCAGTGAGAAAGATTGCTACAGAACTTTAGCTATCCCATCTATGCGCTTTGCCACTTCATCCACTTCAACCCACAAGATTGTAATACTGGAGATGATCAAGCCTTTCCTTAAAGCTTTAGCTGAGAAATCAGACAGCAGACAGCCAGAAAAGATTAACATTTTGAGAAATATACTGGAAAAACTATACTTACCACAGGAAACTTTGAACCAGACCAGAAAAATAATAAAGAGGGATAAGAAAACAAACAAAAATCGAAAGGCAATAAAAGAAAGACTGTCTTGCGATAGTGACAGCAAAGGAGAAGAGACTCAAATTCATTTCGCCGAGAGCTCTGACAGTCCATGGGAAGAGGATATAGAAAGAGATGAGCTAGTATTGTTTCCTATGTAAAAAAGACTAAATGTAAGATATGCGTCTTTGCGTCTGTTACAAAAGATATGTGCACGATATATGCGTTGTGTTAACCAAAAGGGACACTAAAAAATTCACTCGCTGTGATTACGAACAAAACAAAATATGAATCTATTTTTTGATCCCAAAGATGAATCTCTATACTAATGATCTAAATGAAATAAAAACTCTGATTAAGCACTAGTTAGTGAAATTCGACTGATTGTTGCTTGTTTTAATATTGAATAGTTTGCGCGATTAATGTCAGAAGAATAAATGAAAGGCTGATTAATAGTACAAATAATGATCATCTTCAAGTCATCATCAAGTATATTTTCTCTGTATAATAATTATTTAACAAATGCTTGACATTTCAGAGGAATTATAATATTCTTATAAGAAGTTAAAATGTTATATTTTAAATGAGGTATTATCGTAATTAACATAGAAGGTGCAAACACTATTTAAATTGATATATAAGGATATCGAACCTAATATCATTTTTAAATTCCCTAAACGATGCATTATCACAAAGGAAGATGAAACGGAACACTATTATAGTGGAGACATGAACATCGATATCCCAGAAAATGACCATTCTCAAGCAAATAATTATGAAAATCTATTACTGTATCACGGATTTAACACAGGGATCAAAAGTATAACAAGAAACTGTAACAATACTGCTTTTGATATACAGTGAAATCTCGATCTATCGTTCCTCTAATAATCGTTTTCTTGCATGTATCGTTTATTTCTTCCAGTCCCGAATTAATTTCATACAAAACATTCAAAAATAGATTGCATGGATCGTTCCTCATGCATCATTTTACCGCATTGATCGTTTAAATTACGCAGCATACTTCGTAGCTAAATCCATGGTTTCAATTAACGGTACTCTTAAATAATGAGCGGAACATTCGAAAGAGAGAAAGAGAATTCTGCTACTAACTGCCCCTTGACATTATGCACTGCGAAGTTTTATTTATTTATTTTTGTTTCTGTGCAGCTTTCTAATTTTATTATTATCTAAACACATTAATTTACATGTGAAATATGTATCTTTTTAGAATATGTATTAAACATTTAAGTATGAAAAATGTACATTTTTTTCTATATTCCCGCATTCGTTTATTTCAATAGGTCCATTCAAAAACGATAGATAGAGATTTCACTGTATTCCTACAACCACACCATCATTATATTTCTTATTATATTTTTTTGTGGAGCGGTTTTAGACTCAATTGTGTCATCTTGTTTTAGCCAGCGTTCGGTTAGCACTATGACTGAGAAGTCATTTTATAAAAAAAATTATGAATACTTCTTATATTTTGATTTTTATTATCATAGTATTATTTTGCTTGTTTATTAACGTTTTGCATGTTTTCGCATCTGAGATGGTAAAACAATTGATGTTACATGGTTTGCCTATTTCATGAGTTCGGAAATCTATTTTTTTTTTATTGTTTATCTTTTGCATTTTGAAAGCTTTTACAGTCTTAATAGATCAATATTTTTTTTGATATGTGTTATTTTGGAGCTTGCATTTTTTTCTTGATTAAGATCTTTCCATTTTTAAATTATACATATTGGAAATATAGATCTTTTGCTCGCATTTTTGTTTTCAATTAAAGTTGTTTGTTGTATGCTGTAATTGTCTCACCCACATATATGACTCGTTTTCCTTTTTTTTGGTGTGTTTTTTCTTGGTGACAAGGATATCAGCGTAAACTAAGAAACTTATAGCTCTTCGCAATTGATATAAAAAAGTTACAGAATATATGGCTTTAAATAATAAAAACAACCACTTAATATTAAAATATTATTGCAATGAAATACCGAACACTCCTCTTTATTAATTATTTAAGAGGTTTTACTTTTTACTTTATTCTAACATTAAAAAATCTATAGAATATTTTTTAAGATAGTATTTATTTCAATATAAAACTATCACACCAAAAATAACTACACAGCCTAACTACACACATGTTTGTCACATACTCTTATAAATGCTTAGTGTATTATTTCAGACTAACTGAAGTTCAAAGACAGCACTTCAAAAATCTTCCTTACTTACAAAGAAGGATGATGTTTTTTCTCTGCAAGTAATAAACAATATTTTTATGAGAAATTACTAGTATTATTTTACTTTTTTTTTACTTTTGAAATTAGCAAAATTAACTTTGTTGTTAAAATTCATTATTTTTATTTGTTAACTTTGTTGTATTAACCACTTATTGATTTTAAATACATCTACCAGATTTGAAAAATACAATTTTCTTCTTCAGGATGTCAATACTAATCAAAATATGTTGTTTCTTTACCAGAATCTATTTTTAAAAAACAATAATTATTTTAAAAATTAATTTAGTACCTTACTCAAATTGTTACTACATACAAATGTACTAGAATAATTTTAGAATGTGACACGTAGTTAAATTTAATTGGTTGTTTATAATTTTTTGATTAGTTTTACACGCTTTATTTATCTCCAACGATTCCAAATTATTTCATTTATGACCATCACCGTTTACATGCAAAATTGACAATCCCAATTTTTTATCAAAACCATGACCATTTTATATCAAATGATTAGCAAATTCTGAAAACCCACTATTGTTCTAACATCTCTAATATTCCTTTACTCTTATACTAAAATTTCTACCCGTTTTACCAATATAAAATGCAACACAATGCTTGCAACTATGTTTATAGACACCATAATTGTTAAATTCATCTTGTCTTTAGAATTTATGAGTAAATTTCCTATCCTATATTATTATCTCTATAAAATACCGGTCTAATATTTCGTGGTAGGTGTTTAGATACTTGATTTGAAAAGTTATTTATGTATAAAATCCTACGCCAATAATCATTATTATCATTGTTTTTTTTTTTCTGTTATTTATATAAAAATTTATTATTTTAATTTATTTTTTTAAATAGTGTTTATTAATGGTACTCAATTCAATATTGAAATTGGATGTTGACATAAAAATATTGACTAAACGATGTATCATGGAGTGAAACCCTGAATGTTCGTGTGATAATAGATGATTAGATTCATTATGTATCTAAAAATAGTATATGTAAAAGTCGGTTTTCTATAATTTTTTAATTCAATTTTATTATTATTTTTAATCAATGTTAGATCCAAAAAAATTACGGTCGAATTATTTTCCATTTTTAATATAAATTTTATTTTATTATTAAATGAATTAATGAAATTTAAAAATGTAGTTAGTTGACGTGAACCTGACCAAATATCATATCATCCACATACCTTTTCAACAACAAAACATTTTTTAACAAAGGAGAATCACAATCAAAAATATTACTCTCTAAATTGTCTACAAAAATATCTGCTATTAGTGGACTTGCGGTTGCTCCCATAGGAAGACCATCTGTTTGATTATACATTATATTATTAAATTAAAAATAATTTTTGTTCAACAAACGTTTAACAAACGACATAGATCTTTTACCAAATTATTAGGATTAGATGAATTTAGTAAATCAGAAATTAAAATTTTACTTTCATTAATAGGTACATTAGTAAACAAATTAACAATATCAAAAGAAACATGTTTAACATTGTTGGGAAGATCCATGTCCTTTAACATATCCACTAATTGCAACAAATTTTTTATAGTATATTTTGGTTGAAAAATATTCAGTCTATTTATAATTATTGTAATAAATGAAACATAATTTAAAAGTTGGAACATTACTGTATGAAACTACCGGTCTTATTGAAATATTAATTTTGTGAATTTTTAATAGAGAATACGTTTTGGAGGTGTAGGGTTCATTAAAATAAGATCTGATAACACCGTTTTAACAGTAAATATTTCACTTGTAAAATCTTTTAAAGCACTTTTAATATTATTTTGTTATTTCTGAGTCGGATCCTTTATCATAATATTAAAGTCACTTTTGAGGAAATCTTCAATTTTCGAAATGTAATCAACTTTATTCATCACTATTAATGTATTGCCTTTTGTATTTTCAATAATGCTATTAATATTATATTGTAAATTATATTTATAACCTTTTGAAATAAATTCAATTTCTTCTGGAAGAAAAACATGAGATGAAAATTTTTAAAACAATTATAAAATCAAAATTAATATTATTTTCTTTTAACGAAGAAATAAGGAAATAATTTAAAGCTGATGTTAGTATAGTGAGTAAGATCAAGAAAGGATCGGAAAGGACAGAAGAGTGTGGCGCTCTATCCTCTCTGCCTACTCCCGCGGGGAAACGGCGTGATGGTAAGTAAGTAAGTAAGTAATATTGGTTTATTATCACAGAGTATTTTAAGTTTTTTTTATCAAGTACCACTCTTTTCTTGAAGGCTTTTTTAGATGCAAATTCTCTGACTTTATTATCAAATAAATCCCATTCTATAGCGTACTATTGTGTACTAATTCTGTACATAATAATTTTAGGTTAAGTTTGCAAATTATTAATTCTTTATTGCAAATTTCATTAAAATAAAATAATGTGCGTTAGGCTTATTTATTATTAAAAATTCTCAAGTAATTAATGTATTAGTTGAACAGGAATTCCTAAAATATTGGCAGCACTCGTAACACTCAGCTCGAGTGATTTTGTTCTATCTTTTCCTTCTCTTAATTTTTTTGTTTTTTACTTCTTGAATATCCTTATTTTATTGTGTATACTGTATTTGATGTACTCTTGTACGACTCAGTTAAATGTTTATCTCTAAAAATAACTTTGCGTTCTCGTTGAAACTAAACAATAAGTTAAATAAATAGAAATGTTCAGCAAAAATAATCGTTTTATTACTTTATCCTATGCTTTGATAATTATCATTGTCAGTCGCGCAGGGCATTTGAAGATGAGTAACGCTCGGGGCGGCCTCCACTTGAAATGCAGGAATAATCTGAGAACTTGAATAGAAGGACCGAGGACTAACTCCGTATTATCCAAATAATGTTTTCGTGTTTATTTGTCAGTTCGAATAAATACCAAAACAATTAGAGTTACGCCCTCGGGGAAGAGGTGATGGCTTCACTTTTTAGGGATGCCAAGGGAATAATATTTATTGTTTTCCTGAAGAATGAAGCTATGATTACCATGTTATGTTTTGCTGAACAATTAATTAAAAATGCAGCAGAATTTATCAAAGAGAAACTGCGCGTTAATACTGACGAAATGCTTGCTCCGTCATCACGGCAACTTACTTCACGGCATTCATATAAATTTACAATGGCCGTTGTCAAAAAATCTTTATTGAATAATTCTCGATCACTTCCCCGACTCGCCAGACCTAACCCACAATGATATACTTCTGTTTCCAAAGATAAATTTATTTATTTTCTTATAGAAGGAACAGGTTTGTATTTAATATTAACACTATGGCAGCCGTAAATGTTATTTTTCGTATTTAATGTTTAGGGGTACATTTTTAATTATTTGATAAGAAAATTAAATTAAATTCCACGACGAATAATATTATTTTACTTTATCTGGGTTGTACAATAACCTACCTAGCAGTATTTATATTTACTTTTTTATTTTAAAATGTATCAATCAATTCTGCATTGCATTCATTATTACGTACTATTTAGTTCAATTGAAAACTAAATGCATAAACTGTACATAACATTAGGTGACTAAGAATCATTGGATTTACTATGTAGTTATATAATAGTTATAGAAAGTTGACTACGATACTTTGTGAATTTAATTGTATGACTTTGTCTGCTAGGTCTCATCTCATTGGTATTTTAAAATTAATAAATTTTAGTTTTTGGTATTTCATGTATCATATTTATATAGCGATAAATAGAGCCCTGATTCACCAGCAAACTGGAAACATCCCCGGATAGAAATGGAGAAAGAAGATTCCCGGCTGGCAGAAAGGTGGACCAGTCTAGGTCCCGCGATTTTAGGATTCAACGTGCTTGCCCGTCTGCATATTAGAGCTATGAGGTGAAACTCCTGCTCTGAAGCGACCATCTGGAGGACGGCCTTCACCACTACCTCCCATGAAGAGAATCGTAAAGTATGAGTGTGAATTCGATCGTATCAAGTGACGCCGAGGCATGAACATTGAAGATGGCAATTTTTATGTGCAAGAATTTTAGTTGACTATTGGTCACAAGTAACTCTCTTCATTTATAATATTTTGTCGGGTCAAGTGTATCAATTTTGTGAAAAAAATACAAATTTCTTTAATTATAATTGGATATGTAAAATTGGTCGAGTTTGGATTTACTGGTCCATTCCCTCTTGTCTGACAAAATATCCAACACCACACCCAGACTGAGCTGATATGTGGCAATGCTTTCTGGTGTTCGATCCGCCAGAGGTAGGAAGCACTGTAACAATATATATATATATATATATATATATGAATTTGTGTGTGTGTAAATATGCATATTATGCAATATTTTCTCAATTACTTGGATATCTGGATGTCTGTCCGATATTTGAATAACGACCGGAGACGCAAACCAACCAAGAAAATATTACCTTATTATTCACATAGCAAAACAGCACATAAAAAATCTCAAATATGATGTTTTTTGTATTATTTTAATTTTACCTGGAAAGGAATCGCAAACAGTCCGATGACAATATCAGCAAGCGCGAGGTTTGCTATGAAGCAGTTGGTGACGTTCTGCATCCGGCGCGATGTCGCCACTATCCACATGACCAAAGAGTTTCCCACCACGGCCAGAATGGATATACTTCCGTAGAAGCAGGACAGCAATACTACTAGCCCTGCTGGTACATCATATAAACTCTCTGTAAATAAGTAAACACATTCACAACAGGTTAAGTAAATTTATGTATTCATTATAAAAATATACGATTAATTATTAACTGGATGCCGACGGGATGGGCAGAGGCCTGTAATGTATATAAAATAAGAGATTGTGTCAAGAGAGAGAGCATATAAATAACAATGTCAGTAAAGAAAGCAAAATAGCAACCATGTCAAAAAATGACGCAACGCGTAAGCGAGTATCTACTCATTACAATGCTTTCTAGACAAAAGGAAGTATTTATACATATAATAAATAATAATATACATATAAGTTAAATATATAATAAAAAATATGTTTATTACTTGTAATATATCTTAAATAATATTAAACTGATATGTACATGTCGGTTGAGTCATTAAAAATGTTAAGATTCAAATATGAACAGCGCATCTGAGGTCATATTTATTGCTAAGAATAATATAAAATATTTTTTTTTCAAATGTCACTTTAAGTAGCGTGAGATTGATGAGAAACATAAGTAGGGTTATTAGTGATAGGGGTATATCCTACTTGTTAGAAACATTCTTACAATTGAACTGATACTCGAATTTAGTTATATATTATTATTAAGATATTATCATGAGTTAGATATTTTTGGAAGCTTTAACCCAACAAATTAAAAACATTTTTGTACAAGTGACGCAATTCTGAAGCATTTTGGTCAACTGATTTTAAAAAAGGACAATTTTCAGGTAGGATAGTCTTTTAGTTACACGATATTATTTTGGAATTCGTAACTTGGTTTTATATAATTGTATATTAAGGTTTATGACACGTATGCCATATACCGAGAAAACCCGTCAACTTAAATGTTGACCGGAAAACGAATTATGATTCGTCACTTGTTGTGTTTTGTACGCGGAGTAGAATGACGCATTGGTGCATACCGACCATTATCGAAAAATCTCTATATAAATGAGAGACCAAAGTCTCATCCGTATGCAAACGCCATTAAGTCTGCATTTGAAAACAATGTTTAGAACTACAAAATAATGTCAAGGGCTGTTGATTAATATATGTATAATACACATAATATATTTTTTTAATTTGTGGTAAACTGTTCCGAGTATCTGTCGATGTAGCTGAACACACCGAGCCGGACCAAAATACACTCACTACTAGGAGACGTCAGCGCACGTAGCGTACACACCCGAGCGCAGTCAGCTCGTCAGCTGCATTTACTTCCAGTTCTGATTTCCACAGTGGAGTTCTTAATCAGGTAATATTTAAGCAACCTTTGTTAACATGTAAAATAAATTCAGTGATTACTATAAGCGTTTTGCTCTAATCACCTTTGATGCCTATCTCTATTCACACAACACCCGAGATAGATCTTGTGAGTATAAAATTACTCTTACAATTCAAGCCTTCTGATCTAACACCACCGCTTACTTATTTTATATTTTTTAAATATTAGCTAACACATTTTGTATTATTACAAATGCTTATTAGTCTTTCTGGAGGATCTAGCGGTAATTCACCCACAAAAATAGTACCTACATAATTTTTATTTAAAAACATTGTTTCATATATAATTAATGTCTATAAATTCTAAATATGTCAAGACAGAGGTGCAAATAACGTAGTTTAATTGACGTTCAAAGAAACATTAGTATTCTGTAATTCAAAATTTGAGCAACCATCTAAGAAGCCGAGCTGTATAGTTTTATTAGAAATGTAAATCTCGTACAGGGTCATCGAGTTATATTTGTTCACGGGGCGATCGCTATCCCGTAGTACTATATCTTTTGAGCAGATATTTCCCATTGATTTTTTTCCGCGTTTGTTTTTTGGTGCTGAGCTATAGATTTATTTTGTAGGCTGTTTTTATTTTTTGCTGACAAACATATTTGATATCGATGTATGTGATACCCAGGTCTTCTCCGAATTACTACAGACAATTAGATTTTCGAATACATTTTTCAATATTTTTATTTATTTTTTGAATCCATACCTACCGGGTATTACAGGAAAGGTATCGGCAAAAACAAATACACCTACACTTTTTTTTTAATTTATCTGGAGCAAAAATTTTTAAACTAGGTCTGAGTGAAGATAGTGTGGGATTGGATATTGTGTTATCTTAAAGATTGATTACTTATAATTTAAATCAGTTATAATTTTTATGTTTTCAATGTTAAAAAAAATTGAAGTGCATAATGTTACGATTTTTAAAATGTTATTTAGTGATTTCATTAAAATCATAGTATAATTTTTTACGTAAACATTTTCTTTTAACAAAATAGACTGAAGGTTCTGGCACAATCTGGCAAGTTCTACTCAAAGATTTTTGAGATACACTGTAATTAAAAAAATGGTCGCTTCAAATACGAAAAAGATAGATGCCTCAGAAACTTCAGCGTTTAGAAAACTTTGAAAATTGTACATCGAGCATCATAGCTTAATCGACTAAAAATTTTTTGATAGATAGATTTTTCTGTGAATCTTCTGCGTAAGTATCTAAATTATTTAATTATCACAAAACTATGTTCTGAAAGATCTTAACTTCCTAAATAAATTATAATTTTATTAAAATACATATACCAACTTATATTTATTTATTAGAATATTATATAATTACTTTAATGTATTGTTCATCCCATAAATAATGCGTTTTTATTTATACTTCTTTTATTTTCAATATTAAGATAATCAAAGTTCTTTTTAATCTAAAATATACTCTTCTTAATTTTTTACAGAGCTCTGCCATCTTTCGGTAAACTTGCAAGGCTTCTCTTTTCAAATTTACTTGTCCGTGACGAAAAATACTCTTAGCACTCTTCTGACCTCGACTACAGAATTCACATTTTTTCCGTCCAAATGATTTTAAAGACTGTGGAATAAATCATAATCACACGGGGCAGTGTCTGATGAATGCGGTGGGTGGGGCATCGTTTCCAAAAATGGTTCATTCCTGACGTGTGACAGCAAAGAAGAGCACACATTCACTCTCTGCACGCGATTAGACTCTGAAAGTTTGTGAGGAACCCGTTGTCCCAATTTGCTGACTTTTACAATGGTACCTAGGTGTTGATGAATAGTTGAATGACAAAATTACAATAAGATTTTGTTTCACCAGGGTTTGCAGGACGTCCTCGTCAAGCTTTACAGAACTTCCAGAACGAGGCTCGTCTTCTAGGCTATAGTTTCCGGCTCAAAATTTCTGCAATCACCGTTGACACTCATTGTCTGATCCCCATATTAAAATTCTTCGCACTTTCCGTTTCGTTATTGCCTTTATTGAACTCATAAAGCAAAATATGCCGAATGTGCTCCTTTGTCACTTCCATTAAAGTTTTGAAAAAAATAACTGTTAAAATCAAACTGCACTCTACAAAACTTACACTAAGAATAAGTAACTACCTGATTTTATAGAGGGTAGTAATTAAACTTGATGCAGGTAGTTAAGTCCGTCCCTCTCCGACTTTAAGATCATGAAATTGAAAAAACAGCATTATTTATGGGTAATATTTAGTAACAAAATTTATGTTAATTAAAAAATGTATATATTTTTAATCCAGTTAGTTTATATTTATATATGACATATTTTTACAAATAATGTTTGAATGTATCTTAAAAATTATTATTATAATATATAATGTTATAACATTTAATATATATTATCATATTTATAAAAATAGAGATCCGGTCACGAAAAACGTGTCATATCAATATTATTACTTTTTTCAAACTAAGCTAAACGCTTGTGCTATGAAAATAAAAAATAAATGGCCAACTTTACGGTCCCCTGGAACGAGGCTCAAACTCTCGTCCACTAAATCACTAGGCGAGTGTCTTAACTATTAGACCAACAAACGATGTTAAATATTTTTTTCATTATATCTTAATCAATTGTCAGTAAAAAAAAATTACTCACCATACTCCTTACTCCAATCAATGGTGAAATTAGTTTTTTTTTCTGGCGGGCTGCTGAGAACGGATCCATTGAAAAAGAAGTCTGCCCACGAGTCGTTGCTCTTCAGAGACGAGGAGCCGTTGCCGCTGGGGTGAGCCATGATCTGGAACAATGTAAACCACACACATCAGTCTCTTTAACTACTTTGAACCTCCTTTCAACATTTTTTGATTCGGTAAATTAAGAAAATGTATCATCTAAACTCGATATACTTAAGGCGCCACTTTTAGTAATAATTCAAATTTTCGTGTTTTTTTACGAAAATGTGGATTTTTATTATTCATTTATATCAGAAGTTATAGACTAAATTTGACTTTATTTTAAACTATTACTTATATAGGATATATACACTAATTTAAAACCAATAAACAAAATGTTTTTGCCATAATTAAGACAATACAAGCATTATAAGAAAGACCGCAACCACTAGATGCATTTTCCGCGTGCTACAAAATTATCTTAATGTGCTAAATTATTGCATAAACGTAATATATTTTCTTATAATCTTAAAACCAAGATTACGGAGACAACTCTCGATTAAGACAAATTAACAAAATGTTAAAAATTAATAGTGTTATAAACCATTCAATTTGCAGGACACATTACTAATTACCGACGTTTTTAAAATTCTTTGTTTTAGTGGAAACAAACTATTTTTTCAAAGTGTATAATAATATATTATATTTACTCACATGCTTTGAGACTTATGCTACTATTTGAAACTATGTTTTATGTCAGAAACACAACAATCAGTTTTTAAATGATATATTTTCAGTCTTATAAAACACGATAATTTTAATTGTGCATCGAACTTCTTTACGCTGGTCTATCCGGCCATGACGGACGTCGAATCTGCAGTCATTATTTTTATTATATAATGATAAAAATATAATTTTTACGCATATTTTATCCATAATATGAATTAATATTGAACTTATTCACAACATTAGTAATAAATTTCATAAGTTAGATGTTTTTTTACTGATTTTAAGAGAAAACAACGTTTTCTTGAACAAAGTAAACATTTTATGTACGTTATTTTTATGTAAGTGGTAATTAAATATTTCGTTAATTTATAACACTGTTGTATTTTAAACACTAGCTATCTGTTTTGTAAAAAATATGTAATTATGAAACAGACATATTATCAAAATGGTAACGGGGCGTTTTAAATCGATAATATTAAACAAAATACTAAATTGAAGTTACATTGATTTTAGAGACCATCTGAATATATGTAGGTACTTTGTCTAATTTCAAAACATGTTCATATATATGAATTAAATGCTTCAATAAATTATTTAATTTTCGATTGATTAATTCAAATGACAACACACATTTTTATTTCATTCCGTATGATTTCATATATCAATATGAAAAAAGGAGGTAAAGTCTTCAGACACGAGTTATTTTTAACATTTGTATCGAATGCGAAAAAATCAAAAATTTTATTGTCGTCTCTTTCTATTCAAACTTTCCACTCTCGCATGATTTACGTAACAAATAACGTCATTAATTATTTCTCAGATACTTATGAGAATTCAACTATTAGTCTCATTTTGAAAGCATGTGTAATTTCAAACTGGAAAAATGAAAGCTCGCCCTTAACATATGATATTACGATAGATTTTTTTTCACTATTTGCTGTAATAATTGATTGAACAAATAATTTAAAGGAAAACCAAGTCGAATTACTTTGCTTTCTATATATTTATTATTATTTCGTAAAGTTTTCAATAAAACTTGAACGAGAATAGCCTGATTATCATAACGTTAATATAACATTAACATAAAAAAATCAGTGATTTATCTTTTCAAGCATAGTTATTTTACATTACCACTAAATAATCTTATTTTACACAGCTAATTTTTATACATTTTTTATTTGGTCGTATACAAACATCCGTTTCCTGAGACAAATTCCGAACAAAAAGGATTTCCTTTTAGCTAAATGTAATTAAACGAACGACGTGAAGGAACATTGTATTAAATAAATCTGAATCATGCGCTTGTTTTACCACATGAAAAGCTTTTATTTAGTAACATTGCCAAACATTTACATTTTACTAAAGAGATATATAATTTTTTAATTTATTTAACTAAAATAATAATAATAAATTAATTAATTTAGTGGTTTTTCAGGATGGAGCAGATATTATTTAATTACACAACAATGATATTAGATTCATTATTTGCTATCTATAACTTAATTAATCAATTGTAAAAAAATCTTATTTAATCAAATAACGTTTACCATTAAAAATATCTGAATTCTGAATAGTTATAGAAAGAGAGTTAAATTAATATAATACATTGACTTTAAAGTAAAACACTTTGGTAGCTCAGCTTCAGTTTCGAAGAGTGTTTCGTATTTGATATCGAAAAAACCAAGAGTTTAAGAACCGTTAATCCTAAAGTATAATATATTTTATATTTTAATAAATATGGTAGATGCAGGTTTGACGCGAATCTTCTGCGCGATTTAACAAGTTCAGAGACTGTTGGTGGTAAAATAACCGTTATTGGAGTAGACGTCAGTCAAACATTACCAGAAATAGTACATCGCTCAATGTTTCATTAAATCAGATTAATTGTGGCAGAATTTCATAAAAATTATTTTGGAAATCAACATACGACAATAATATCCGTCAATCAAGTGTGATAATTTATTATATGATACAATAAACCTCCAAGTGCCTATGTTCTCAATTCAAAAGTGCTCGATAAATGAATTCAAATCACTATCTAACCGAAAGCATTTATGGCAAAAATTAAATGCTATCAACTAAATGAAAATTCTATATGTGAACAAAACAAATTATAGCTATGTACGAGTATGTAAAAAATACTAAAAAAAGCAACGAAACTTCCCTCGAATCCATCTCGGTACTGAGCAGAAATATTAGAATGGAGGCCCTGCGTACGCTTCATGAACCTGGCTGTCAAACCAGTTATTTTACAGCCATCAACAATACATCGACAATACTTCGCGACGCAACCGGTCCAAGAAGCCAGCTGAAGCGATCACTTTTTCAGCGGCAACGTTCTCATATGCATTTCTTGAAACCACCTTTAGTGAGCTTCGCTAGTCACGAACTTTAACTTACAATTTAACCTTCAAACAGTGTAAATTTATTTGTGCATCATTTGATAATAAATGCAATCGATTGTAAGTCCTGTTTCATTTCATCGACCTACTCTAGCCGCAAAACCAACATTTATACTCACACGCATGCTCCGTGACATTAATATACACTGCGACATGAGAATCTGAGGAGCATTAGAGCCCTCAAACTCACCTTAAACAATCCTTCTGACATTAATAACCCCAAACTTCAGTCGCTCCATCCGAGTAACTCCCACAATACACAATCAAATCACTCCCTAAATAGTTAATAACGTGAAATATTAGTAAGGTAGTAATCGTATTACATAATCTAATTAGCCATGGCGATGTAGTTTCATACCCAGAATAGATTTTATACAAAACGACGGAAATCTCACTTGTATAAAGCGTCATCTAATAAGTATTGAATTTATGTGAATATATTTGAAGAAGCCTGTCTTTTCGCATGGATTATTATATGTAGTCCTATCAAGATCAAGAAACCTAGAATATCTTCAGGTAAAGTACACCAAAGCTAAAGCAAATTTAGACGATATTTCAATAGATTCTTCTGGATTATGTTGCCGTGGTTTATGTTTATGGTTATGAAACGACTGCGTTTATTATAACCGATTGATAATATATTTTTAATAAAAGATGCCTGTTAGTTTATTCTAGCACACAACTATATTGCCTCCAGTTCTTCAAAAGCTGTGCATCCTAAACAACTTGATAGTAAACGTTAAACTATGAGGTCAGCCTTCACGGGAATGATACGATTGCAGAACCGATCAGTTATTGCCAGAAGACTAAGTGCAGTACTGAGTGGCCCAAAAGCGTGAAGTGCAATGCCCAAGAATGCACTGTATCGAATATTAATATTAATTGTAAAAAAATCTAATTACAAAGCAACTGATAAAAAATATAACACATCGTCTTATATTTTCTGTATTTCTTTATCACAAAATAATATTTAGCCAAGATACAAACCAATATTCAAGAACCTTGTTTGAATCATTTCTAACAGAATAATAATTTTTGTACAATAGATGGTGCAATATGCATATTTTTCATATAGTTGATACTAGCAGAGAAATCCTGAGACGCGTTCATTTATGGATGTTGTGTAACCCTGTACTAGAGAAGAGCTCGACCTCTAAGACGCTCGAATACGTCTCGGAGGAAAATCGATATGAAAAATCGTGAATGGAATATAAAGACGTATACGGATTGTCATGTTTTTTTATAAGATTAGAAAAATAGCACCAATAGTTGTCATCATTCTGTTTTTACCGGGTGTGATCAATCACACTTACGTAAATGAATTAGCCGACTTTGTGTAATGGCGGGATTTCAAGTTTCGCGAAGGCGGCGTCCGTTTGGACCATGGGTGGTGGAGTTGGCCTTCACACAGAAGGTCGGCGGCGATTCTACTCCGCATAACTATTCGTTGGTCAGCTACATACTGCAATTTCTCCAGAAGTGGAAAAAAACTTCATTCTTATCCAAAATGGTGTAGGCACAATCGCGAACTAGAACATCAAGATATTTAAGATTTACTATTTAATATGAAAATTAACCGCGGATTCTTATTTGTACAAGTATCACAAATTTTAAAGTAAGAGAATGCGCGTGAATTACGCATCGCGTATGTTATGGACAATACTGAATCGAGGAATGGGAACGGGCCGGACATAGCCCAATATATTGGAACTTAGAGTGGCCACAAGGGGACTACTTGGCAATGCCCAATTTTCACTCTAGAGATATTTGAAATTGATCTCTTGGAGATTTTCCATTCGGAGAACCAGTTCAGAGAAAAAATCTTTGAATGGTTGTAAATCGATTACATTTGTGATTATTTGAATCAATCCATTGTAAAGTCCAGAAAGTATTTGTACGAATTTTAACAATATTACATTTATATAGTATTGTTGAGGGACTCTGTTTTGAGTTATTATTTAGATATTTTTCAAAGTGATCGAAAAATGAATATTTTTTTTTTGTTTCCATAGTTCCATGATCTTAAATGCAAGTCAGTGTATACGAATGTTTTTTAGATAGTAGTTTATTACGAATATATGGCCTGTGCTTACTATTATTCGTATTTGCAATCCGTAGAACGCTTAAGTTTATGATTTGTCTTCCATGGGCGCTTTGATAATTTTAATATAGTGCATGGAAATTGTACACAAACGTTACAAATTACGTCCCTGTGGATGCCACATTAGGATTTAATAGCTATGCGGTTGTATCATTGCAAATCTCCACGTCAATCGGACACAAAGAATGGTCCCCTGGTGGCATGTGTGGAAAGCTGGTGGGGACACATTTCCGAGTGCGAGGCGGAGGCTCCTAGGCGGCTCGCTACACGTGGGGAAAAAAAGTTCATATTTGTGACGAGATGTCACAAAATTGAATTGAGAATCATAAAATTGATAAGAGCCCTGATTCATTCGCAAAGCTGGAAATATCGCCTGGCAGAAATGGAATGGAGATGGAAGATTCCTGGCTGGCAGCAAGGTGAACTAGTCTAGGTCCCTAGATTTAAGAATTTAACATAGCATGCCCGACTGCACATTGGGGCTATGAGTTGAAATTCTTGCTCTGAGGTAACCGTCTAGAGGACGGCTTTCACCAACTATATCATATGAAGAGAATCATAAAGTATGAGTAGCATTGAAGGTGGCAATTTAAATCTGGATATATTAGAATGTACCTACGTGAAATATCATTGGTCGAGCACATTGCCGCATTAAAGAATAAAAAAATGAATGCGATATCTATAATATTTATCGGCACTGAACTAAACTAACTCAACTTAATATCTTTCCTTCATAGAATACACAATATTTTCTAGTTGCTCAACCGAACATCATTGTATTTTGTTGAGGTCTCTACATTATTTGAAATTTATTTCACGTTCAGATGGTATTCTTTTGTTTTGTTTATGTGGAAAATAAAAACGATACATGTATGATAGAATTTTAGACTAATACTTGATGGTTAAGCTATAGAAGAGGAAGACAATACCGTGGAATTATGTCTATCGCCAGAATTTTTTTAAACTCTAAAAGTGCGAATATCACAGAGAACAACGTAAAAAAATTGGTTTAATAGAAGAAGACGATTTTGCGGTAGAATTTTATTTAACATCGAAATTTTTAAGAATGAGAAAAGCGCTTCATCTCACATATAAAACCATAAATATCGGGTGAGATTAAAATGCTATACATATATCGTGAAATACACCATAATATTTTATCTAGGTACAGCGTCACATAACAGACAAAAATTTAATCAATAATATTCATTACTAATGATTATAATAAACGACCCGTTACCACGTAACTTAGGACATATTTTAAAAATACAAAATCATTATTATTTAAATTATTTTATTTACATGTGTATCCGATCTCTCTGGTGGCATCAGCGACAACAGCTCTGATAATGGACACTGTCATAAAAACCGAAACATCGGCCAGAGAGGTTGAACACATACGGATTACAACTATCTTTGACATCATATAGTACAGACGTGAATTAGTGCTCGCACATACAAATAATAAACAAAAATTCTTTTTTGGAATACATATTAATATATTTCAACAAAATTAGTATCATTTTATGCATAATTTAAACAGTGTTATTTTGCTTTCAAAATATTTGAATCAAAACTTATTTTCGTGACCTGAGACTGAAAAAATCATAAAATTTGTGGAAAAGTGAAAGTTTTTGTGATACGCTGTTCTCCAAAGTGCATATTTTCTAAAACCATCTTAACCATCGTAATCTCTGTGTCAATTTGTATGAAAAAGTTGGCGACAGACCGTCCATAAAACTTTCAGCATCTGAGATAATTTAAGTTTTCTTAAAAACGTGTGGTGAAGTTTTTCCAAAATTTTCATCTTTAGGTGTCGAAATATATATCATTCGATGCAGAAAAATCACCTTGTCCATCATCTAATTGAAGAAACTGAAATTTCAGCATGTCAACTAACATATTTGTAAAATTAGTTTTTCCAACAAGTTTTCCCAGGAGTAAGAAAAACATAAAACCTTTATATGATCGGAACCGCCGCATTCTTCTCTGTGATTCATTCTTCCGTGACGACCTACAGCTATACCTTACCATTTTTATACAAATCGCGTATACACTCATTTTTCTATACAACTTAGTCGAAACTTCACGACTTACCCTCATCACTAGTCTCCAGGTACCTAACCTGTAACTAAAATATCTTCTTCTCAGTTGAGCAATTACTTGTATAGTATCCTCATTTTAGCGATATGGATAATAACACGAATTGTTATTCTTGTCCGATACAACTAAAGACCGCAGAATGCCTCCGATGCTCATTATGTACTCGACCTTTTCACTTCATATGCCAAAATATTAGTCACGCAAACTTCTAAAAAATGTCCAACCAATACAGAGAAGCGTCGAAGTGTAATATTTGCAAGGTCCCTTCATCTCCTTCGCCATCAACTGATAATGCGATGATTCTGGGGGAAATACGATTACTTCATGAGAATATGGAGACCATGAATCTTAAACTAAATCAATATAATGAGAGCATGGAATTCTATAATCGTAAGGTCGATGACTTCTCCAAAAAAATTGAACTGTTTAAGTTTAAAATAGGACAAATCGACGTGTTAGAAAATGAAATATCAGAACTGAAGATCACAGTGGAGCATTTAAAACATGAACGGAATGAATGTTAACAACAGGCTCGAACCAATAACATCAAAATCTACGGCCTTTCACAACGAAATAATGAAAAATTAATAGCCATCGTTAAAATTATCTAGTGTTACTCTAGATGTCGACGATATCCAATACCGCCGCAAAATAGTTGAAAAGGATGCAACTGGCCAACCAGCATGCGACGGGAGACCAAAACTTGTCAAATTTAATCGACAATTCTTTGCAATATTTCTTATTTAGGCGTTTTTGTGTATGGTATATCTTTTTACTTCTTTTCCCAAGTTTTTGTAACGTATTTTAATTTTTTTTTAAATGTGTACCTAATGGCAAGTCTATCTGTTTATTATCAAAATGTTCGTGATTTACGCACCAAGACAACAAAAGTCGTTAGTGAAATTTTAGATAACGAATACGATATTATCTGCTTTACTGAATCTTGGCTACGTCATGATATCAATAATAGCAAAATTGCAGATAACACGTATAATATTTTTAGAAGAGACCAAAATCATTCTAAATATGACGGTGAGGTTCTTATAGCTATCAATACGTCATCTATATCATATCGCACGCAAATCTTATGGAATCCTGGCATAACTCTGCTGAGGACCTCTGGGTATACATTAAATTGTCATCCGGAGTGTATTAAAACATTTTTGTCTGTGGATTTTATCACCCGCAAGGTCCTGATCATGATATAAGAACCGATCATCCCAATAATATGTTTTTATTGCTGGATTTTAATTTACCTACTATTAAATGGTTCAAATGTAATGAACCCCTCAAATTGTAATAATATAGCCAGCCAATATCTTTTGGAATTCTTGTCATTTACAGAACTCTCTCAGTACAATGATCAAGTAAACCAAAACGGTAGAATATTGCAATACATCATGCCGTATTTTTAAATGTAACGATCCTCTGACTCCCGAAGACCCCCATCATAAATCTCTAAACATAGAAATATCAATAACAAAAGGAATCGATATTCGACCATCTCCAAAAATTATAAAAAATAATTACGATACCAATTTCTCGTTAATTCGGAATGAGTTGTCTAAGGTTGATTGGATGCTTCAATTGAACGATTTGGAGTTAGAAAACGTTTTTAAAACATTTTATACGATTGCTAATAACATTATATCATATAACATGTTCCAAATATCTCGGTTAAATCTGCAGCAAAATTTCCTAGTTGGTATAACTCTTCGTTAATTAAAATTATTAAAGAAAAGTTACATTACCACAAAAAGTGGAAAATATACTGTAACCTCTCTGATAATCAAATATTCTACCTCTTGAGAAAGTGACAGAAAAAAATTCAAAAGAATGCTTTGAACAGTGAATCTGAATCTCAAATCAAAATTGACCCAAAAAAATTCTGGTCATACCTAAAAAACAAACGTAAAGGGAACACAAATTTTCCTGATAGTGTTTATTACAAAAACCAACACGCTAATAATGGTGTATACGGTATATGTAGAGTATTTATTGACTACTTTCACTCCGTTGACGTCTCTACAAGCGTCCCTGATACTGATACTGATGATGACTGTCACGGACACAGTCACCCCGATACTCAATCTATCGACTTTCATGAAGCGATCGTTTTAAAATATTTAAAAAACCTGAAGGGTGCTGGCCCTGTATCTATAGGATTGCCCTCCATCTTCCTGAATCATTGCGCCGTAGAATTAGCAAAACCAATTTCATTTATATTCTCTAAACCTTTACGGGATGGTCACTTTCCAGGATATTGGAAAAAATGGTGACAAAGAGAATGTTGAAAACTACAGACCGATTTCAAAATTGTCAATTCTCAGTAAATTAATGGAAAAAATTATATACGATAAATTATTCCCAAGTGTGCGTCCTATAATGATCCCCAATCAACACGGTTTCTTTCCACGAAGGTCTATATAATCGAATCTCTTACAATTTACCGACATTACTTTGAAGGCGATGGACAAAAGATTACAAGTAGACACACTGTATACTGACTTCTCAAAAGCTTTTGATAAAATCAATCATCGAATACTTCTGATAAAGTTGCGATGTCTCGGTATACACGGGGACCTATACAGACGGTTTACTTCCTATACCAAAAATCTTAGTCAGGCAGTTGTGATCCAAGGGTTTAGTTCTATATTTTAAAATGTCACATCTGGAGCTCCACAGAACTCACACCTTGGACCCATTTTATTCTTAATTTATATTAATGACATTTAGCAATGTTTCTTAAATGCTGAATTTTCACTATTTGCAGACGATACCAAAATTTTCAAAGAAATTAAATCTCCCACTGATTGTCTTCTATTACAGGATGACATTAATAGACTTTCAATCTACGGCCAAAAAAATATAACTTTTTCTAAATATTGCTAAATGTCACATCTCATTTTCAAAGAAAAAATTTAATTTGTCGTATAATTATCAACTTATTATTAACAAACTTAGCGTCTGCACTCAAGTGAAAGATCTTGGTATAATCTAAGATTCTAAATTAACTTTTATCCCGCATATAGAGTCGGTTATAGACTCCTTGGATTAATTGCTAGAATGTCTAACCCATTCCAATCACCTTTTACTCTTATCATTTTATATTTCTCATTTGTACGGAGTCAACTTGAATTTGGATCGTTAGTTTGGAACACACATTATTCCACCTACAGCGACTGACTTGAAAACATTAATTTTTAAAATTATATAATTTCACGTATCCGCTTAGACATTAAATCCCCCCCCCCCCGCGCCCACTTTTAAATTTTGGCAGAACTAATTACATAAAAAAATTGTTTTGTAAATTGATTTCCTTTAAAATTAAACTACACTAACTTTTATATAACTATTAACATAAATTGTATATATTGCATCCCATTTCCCTCCCCTCCTTACCCTTTCCACTTTATTTTTTTTTTTAATATATACTTACTATTTTTTAGTTTATTTTGATGTAAAAGTCTTTTGTTTATCAGTTTGTTTGAGTATACTATTTTATTATGTACTAGTTATTTAATTCCGAAGAAACTTCAGTGTATTCAGTATGTTGCATGTATTATGTTATTATTAGTTATTATTGTTACACTGTTTATTTCTCTAAAAATAAAAAATAAAATAAAATAAATAAATTATGAACGGCCGTGAAAACATTAGTGCATTTAAAAAAAAATCAAACACTCTGTGGGTTGACATTATTATTTAATAATAGAATATTTAGTTTTAAATCACTTTATTATGTATATATTCAGGGTGAATATTATGTTCCAGGCCGATTTTGTTTGGCCACTATTTTGGTTTTGCAAATATTTGTCAGTTCTAATTTAGTAGTCGTAGAGAGTAGTTAATAACAATTTATTTAATAATACCTTAAGAACGTGTTGAAATTATTAAAACATTAAAACAAACACAAATCCGACATTTGGAAAAAAATCATCATGAGCGACGAAGCTCAGCCATATTGGGGCACTGAAAATCCTCAGTTGATATACCAACAACCTTTACACTCACGCAAGGTTACTTACTGTATGATGTACCATGGGGGCCGTTGATCATTGAGCGGGATCATTGGGCCCTATTTATTTCAGGATGCAAGAGGCAATGCTATTAAAACTTATTGGTGGCCGAATCGGGTAGATTGGTCCTGCAATATATGTGGTTACAATAGGACGGTGTCACCTCATACACAGCTCGGGCTACGATTGAAGTTTTGCGAGAAATTCTTCCGAGTCGCATTATATCAAACAGTGGTGATATCGACTGACCTCCTCAATCACCTGATTTAACGGCTCTCAACTATTTTCTGTAGGAGCACTTAAAAGCAAAGGTGGCATAGATAAGTAATCAACAATTCCACTGCTACAGAACAATATTTTAAATGAAATTGCTGAAATAACACGCATATTGTGCAAGAATGTAATGAAAAATACGGTTAAAAGAGCACGCATTTGTGCCGCTGCGAGAGGCGGCCACTTGGCCAATGTCATATTTCAAACATAATTGTAATAAAACAAATAATCAATAAATAAAAACTAAATTTAAAAGTTGTATTTCATTTTCTAGTTATTTAAAAATAATATTGGCCTGGAACATAATATTTACCTGTATATGATATATCTCAAAAAGAATTATCAAAGTCCAATATGGCCGAAATTTGTTGGATTCCGGCCACCATTATAAATATGTGCTGACGATGATGAAAAAATTCCATTTCAAATCCAACGTAAACAGTATTTGGGGATAACGGTCTGAGACTGAAGTTCTCTTGATGTGTAGCTCTGTAAACAATAAAGCCAGGTCCAATTAATAAACACTTATTCACCGTCTGCATTATATGCCGTGGATAAACATACATATCCAAATTTGCCGCTTTTAACATTTATTTCATTTTTGAGATATATATTTTTAATGTTGTTTTTAAAACGTGAATGATTTCAACCAATATTATACCCGTATACTACAAACATATTTTTATGCGTCTATACTCTTCTCGATAATAGATCTTGCGATGAGACCCAAAACTTCGACCAAACAGAATCCAATTGAACTATTGCAGATATTTCTGAACGGCCGTGAAACAGTTTTTATACAACACCATTCGCGTAGAATATCAATACATAACATACAAAATTCATAGGTAATTAATATTATATATAGTAGACTCTCGAATTACACGGGGTCGTATTAAGTAGGTTTCTTATTAACCGAGACATTAAAAATCTGATTTTTCTATAAACTTTTCGCAATATTATTTAAAATGTAAAAGCAGTTCATTTGATTTTTTGGTACATAATATTTATTTTAAAATTAATCTATGAATATTGCGACCTGCCAATGTTGACCGAAATTTACTACTTACTCGGGATTTTTGGTCGATGGCGTGTTTATAAATTATTACTTTAAATGCAAGTTTTTTTTTGGCAGAGATAACTGTAGTTTTTTTATACGGATCATTTTTTTAGAGAGTACTGCATCTTGTAATCAAATTGGTAGTTATTAAGACTTAAATGTGTGTTTTATAACGAGGAATAAAATCGTCCGTCTGTACAGGGTTTTGTCATAATGTTCGCATCCAATGAAATCGGACGTGATCGCCTTTGGATGGGCGCTCATAGTTAGCTGGAGAAGTGTAATTACACGGCAAATATGGCTATATTTACCCAACTCCTTACCGACTAGCCGAAGCTCGCGAGCGCGCAGTTAATGGAAGCAATGATAAGAGAAACGAGATAAAGGAAGAGACCACCGTGGCTCGTTTTATATTATCGATACATTTCGGAGTGGCCTTTTTATCTCTTGAACAATGATTTGTGTTTACACAAATCATAAAAAAATGTTCTAAAAATTTACATATAAGCATGATTAGAGTGCGACTAATATTTATTTTCTTCTTAATCCATTAAATGTTGAATTACATACCATAAATATCTAGAATACGTGAATAATACATCTAGAACTAGAACGTTTTGGGTATATTTTTGTTGTGACACATATTTATGGACAATTTTTTTAATTTTGCAACCACGAAAGTGTCATTCGTTTATGCAATGGAAATAGTGTAATGTAAAATACGTCTATTTTTCATCGAGTGTAAAAATTGTGCTTGATACTACTTCGTTACGATGACGCCGCGCGAGGGTAATTCAGCCCGGGCCTCAGTCGCCGCGTGACCGCAGCGATAGTCGCGTTGTTGGTTGATGTTGATCTCCATTTGACTCGATCCTGGGGGGTGGCGCGCATTTCCAGGTATTTCCGTGGTTCTGCCCTAAATTTTTCCTAGAGCTATAAATCTCTCTAAATTGTTATATTCACGGTGCTTTTGAAAAAATAGAAAGCTACTCTGAAGACACATAGCGGACAACTTATTTACAACTTTAACACCAATTGATATATATTTAAATTTATTTAAACAACTTTGTTACCGACAATATTTTCAACATCCTTTTAGAATACCACTCCTCAAAAGCATGTTTTTTTCTCTTTTGATGCTCTCAAATTTCATGATTCAACTAAAGTACACAGTTAGAAATATAAAAGCAGGAAAGATTTTCATCACGCTGTTTTTGTTGCTTTTTTTTATGACCTTGACAATGTGTCTTTGGCCTTGGCTTTCTTCCTGTTAATTTCTATTTCGCAGCCCTTTTGGGCGCTTACGGATAAATGTAGTCACTGACGATTACTAATCTTTATATAATATGAATTAATAAAAACAACAACTAATCACTTTATGATATAAATATAAATTTATTAATTATTTATAAACGGCCAGATATAATTCTTGTAAAGTATGTATGGATGAGTAAGGAGATGATTGGGAACAAAATAAATTATACTTGTGTCAGAAATAACGACAATAGAGACTGAATATCCTGAAATGACAGGCATGCTAGGTATGCTAGATGTGGTATATAAATATGGACGACGTTGTCTGTAATTATACAATTAGAACGTCAATGTGTGATAGTAGACAGTAAAATCTGGAATCTTATCATCTAACAAACGATTCTCAATAATATATTGTATTAACTCACATGCTTTGGAATATCAAATACTTAATAAATGAAGTTTTCTATCAAAAGCGTAATAATTAGTTTTTAAATAATATATTTGAGTGTCCATTCGACGTTTATTACGCCGCTTGACCCGACAATAGTGGACGTAGAATCTGTCGCTTCCTTAGTTTTTGGTTTAATATGCGATAAGATATGTTTTCATGCATATTTTAGCTATAATATGAATTAATATTGTACTTATTCAAAAAACAAATTGCATATTTCATAAATTAAACAGTTTTACACAGATTTGAAGGAAAAACGATGTTTTCATAAAACAATGAAAACAAATACGTTTATATTTAATACCAGATATATTTAGTACCGTTGTCTTTTAAATATAGCGAAATATTATGTAATTATAAACCAAACAGATCCCAAAACGGCAGGGTGGTATCTATATTCAAATTGATCTCTATAAACAAAATAATAAATTGAAGCTGTCACAATAATTTTGAACGCGGTTGATGGCAGGTACGTTGACTGATCTCAAAACATATTTATAGATATGAACTAGGTACTTCAATAAATTATTTAAATTCCGCAATATTAATATAAAAAAACGTGGATAAAACTTTAGATATGAGTACTTTTTGACAGCTTTTCTCGAATGCGAGATAATCAACCATTTTAACCGTCGTGTTGTCGATTTTTATTAAAACCTTTCTCTCAGTAAAGATTTACTAAACAAATAACGTGATATTATAAATAGTTTAACGATTACCCTCATCTTGAAAAAGTGTAATTTGTACAGAATTTTTCGAATTTCAAACTGGTAAAATGAAAGTACGCCCTTAATCAAAAAAGATTATAGTGTTCGATTACCTTGTAAATGGCCTTTTTCGTTATTAGATTATTCTGAATTAGATACTAGATATATTGTTTTTTAATACTACAAAATTGCCTGCTAAAACTTTTGCGTTTTCCAAACGTTATATTAAGATAATTTGTCTATAGTTATCAACTTTTTGGGTTAACTTATATTATGACTGAGAAAAGTTTTCTTAGTAAAGGATGTCCAGAGAAAAATGTTCAAGTTTAATATTAAATAATGATAATAATAAAACTACAATGTTATTCTCATATTTTATTTATACAAAATGGATTTTAACGATGCGGATTTTACGTTTTATGAACAATATCGTCTAAATGCCGTCCATTTCTCTCAAGACACTCTTGCAATCGGACTCTTAAATTTGCGAATACACGAGAGCAAAGCGTTGGTTCAATGGCAGCAACTTCACGGTGGATATTTTCTTGTAAGGCCTGAATTGTTCGAGGATTGTTGCTATAAACTCTCGACTTAAGGTATCCCCACAAAAAAAGATGCACGGTGAAAGGTCCGGTAACCATGGTGCCCAGGGTATGTCTCCGTACTTGCTGATTAATTTATTGTGAAAAGTTCCCCTCAGCTTCTCCATTGAAACTCTAGCTGTAAGTGGAATGGCCCCGTCTTGCTAAAATTGTGTTCTGTTGTTAAACCCGGGAAACGGCTACAGTTGCGGTACCAAAAACTCGTCGATCATTCGGCAATACACGTCAACAGTGACTGTCTCGCTGGTTTAAAAAATAAGGAGCAATTATCCCTCGGGTAGAAATTGCACACCACACTGTCGTTTTTGAAAATGCAAACGTTTTTGATGGCGTTCCCTTGGGTTTTCGAGGCACCAGTATCTCATGTTCTGTTTATTAATATAGCCATAGATATGAAAATGTGCTTTGTCAGTAAACAATATGTTTCCAAGCATTCGTGCTGTTTCAAAACGTTCCAGCATCGTTTTCGCTAAGATTTCACGTAAAGAATAGTCACTTTCATTGAGAAACTGCATGTTTTGCAGTTTTATGGGTAGTTTTATCTGTAGTTTCTTTTTCAAAATAACGTGCACTGTTAATTTTTTTATTCGAGTACAGGCCGCAATCTTTTTTATCGATTTACACAAATTGCGCATAATTTTACGTCGAACTTAAGCCACATGTTCTGGCGGTGATGCTGACGTTGATGGTCCTGGTGGAGTTTGGTTAACCATCGTCCTTTCTTGTCTGAACTTTTGAACCCAACATCAGATAAATTGAGTGCTTGGCCTATCACTTACTCGTCGAATATTAAAGTGAGTACAAAAAACGCGACGCGCACAAATCATTGAATCACCGCACTTTAAATATTGCTCAACCGTGAACGCGCGGTGCGCTCTTGACCAGTGACTCATTACGACTGGCAAATCACGCAAGTCGAACAATACCCCTCCCACTTAAATCACCCTGATGGTTTACGAGCAATTACAATTTAATCTTGAAATTTTTCGACTGGACACCCTATATATGGAGATATTATGGAAGTTTAAATGATATATTTCACAATCTTGTGCATAATAGCACATATAGAATATTTATTTATTTATTAAATTAATTAATTGAATTTTTACAGTATAAGTAATCATAATACAACTAACATAATCAGACCTATCCAAAATGTCAATATTTTAAATTGAGGTGGAATGTTACACCTAACCCACAAAAAATAGACAGTACGAAATAACTTCCGTGTTTATATATGAATGAGCGAGAGAGAGAGAGAGTGAGGGATATAAACGTACCATAAACTGTCAAACAAAAAAGACAAACAAGATTGGCCGTGATTCATACTACTACGCTGCGATTAGGAAATCAATAGTAAATTATGAACAAACTTTTCCAGTGAACTTTGAATACTGTATTAGATAATTATTTAACTAAAAACTTATATTTTTTAAGTCGAACTCGAGAATGGAAAGAAACGTTAGCGTGAATTGTGCAAGCCGAGGAAAATTCCCAAATGGTAAAATTTTTACTATAAACCAGCCTTGATAACTACACCCCTTTATAAATTTATTTGAAGTATTACTCCCTTTTTAAGAGTTTTCAAGTTTCAGTGATCTATAACAACCACAAAAAAAGGTAAGATGTTTTTTGAAGTAAAACTCACTACTTTTTAGTTATTTTCGTAATTTTTATTTTTATGTACATTACAAAATTTTGAATAATTAAAGTTAATTAATTGCAACAAGAAAGACACTAGATAAATATCGATTTTTTAATTGCCATGTTTATACTGAAAGAAATTGATAATTTAATCTAGGTGATAACAGCTTTAAATTTTACTCGCAACGGGACTTATTCAACCCAAGGCAACCAATGCCTGGCTTGTCACAATCTTCTGTTAGCAGGTGCTGAATAAGTGACAGAGGTATTTGTGAAACACTTGCTAACATAATGGGTTTTTTTCCCAACACATGATGAGGACATTTCCACCAGCGCAAATGCATTTAAGCACAACTATTTTCCATACGATGGCCGGATATGATTTCCTACTTTAGTTCACTTTTAAGACATGAACAATTTCCCATGTAAAGTTGCCTGTCAAAAAAGTCATATAAAAGATTACTAAACATAATTTGATTATATAATTAAGTATTTTGAATGTGTTAAAGCTAATTTTTATTAGATTTTTGAAAAAATTCACTTCTCATATAGTATGATTTATTGATGGAGACCATAATCAAACCCCTCCAACAGAAAAAATAGACAAGCCTATTTTAAAATAGAAAAGGTATATACAAGTAATAACGCACAAAATGTAAATATATTTGGAATTTGGGGAATTAATAATATCACAAAGTTATTAAAATACTTATTAAATAATTATTTTGTTCCATATATTGGAGCAGAAGTTAAGATTTTGTCAGTAAAAGCAGTGTATCCCGGTGCATACACAATGCAGCAAATATGGCATACATCAACAGATAAAATATTTTTGGAAAATCGAAATGCTAGAGGTTGCTGGTTACTGGTAATTTTTTTTTAATAATTTCATAGTGAAAATATACAAATCCGAAGTACATTATGCATAAACGATGACGTATTTCTGAATTTTCAGGTGATTTCAGATATCCAACAGAATCCTGGCTTCTCACACCTTACGAAATTTCAGAACTTAATACACCCAGAATCCAGATACAATAAAGCCCTATTAAAACAAGAAATGCCTGTGTGAAAGGTGCATAGGAACTTTTAAAATCAAGATTTTCGTTGCATTCTGAAGCACAGATTCTAAACTATAGTCCGACTGCAGGCAAAATATTTTATTCATAGTGCTGTACAGCATAATAATAATGTTAACTCCAGAAATGTCCCACTACATGATTGTAGGCTGGAGAAGGGTGCATATTAAACAGTATGGATATGATTATAACTTAATTATTTAAATAACGATAAACACAACACTATAATTCTTTTTAAAATATTTATATTTATTTACAGATGTCATTGGACCAATTAATGATCATGCAACAAGCATCCAATTCGACGGCGCAAGTCAGAATGAAGTCATTCAAGAATATTTTAGTTGAATTTTTTTTTTCCTTACATTTATAAATTGACCTTATAGAACATCAGTAAACTTTACCCTAACCTCTAAATATTTATTACATTTTTTATCTTGTAAACACAACCATTTGTGAATATAAAACCATGTCAGTTTTCATTTCCTGATTCTTTCTGACAGATGTAATAGAATCAGGGATATTCCTTACCTATACATATATATTAAAATAAATTATGTGCAACTCATATTTTTATTTAATATCCCTTATTTTTAGAATAATTTGTAAATAAAGGGAAAACAGATATCCTTCTCATCAACTTTTTAATTGAAAGAGGTTTAAATATAAAATTTAAAATATAACGTATACACAATTTAAAACACCGTTTTTAATGTTATTTTTTTATATAAACTTAAAAATATTATTTTTCACATTAAAACTGTATAATAATAAACAAATTTTCTGTCATACATTTAAAAAACATTATAGATCTATCAAAACAGAACTATTTGATTAATAACATAAAAAAAATAATAAAGTGGAAAGTACTAAAATCTTTTTCACGTTTCGTAGAAAATAAAAAACAATCAGTCATTACTATAGGAATATAAAACCTTAATCAGTCAAAATGTGTACATAAAATAAATAACAAGCGTTTACTAAGTCAGGCGAACCAGGTCACCACGCCCACCTCTTGGCAAAAATTAACCATTTCTTAATGTAAACTATACTTGATACAAAGTGGACTATTGTTTGCGTTTAGAAGTGCAGACGCGCTTTCCATTTCTCACATGAATATAAGCTTCATCTGCATAGCCTTTCTGCCAGCAGCTACTGTCGTGTAAGCCCGTGGTTGTGGGCGGAATCGCAGAGATGGCCTACGGTTATTGAATTGAGCTACGTGAGTATCCTGTCATATATTGGTGTTGCAGAACTATATGGCGATGACGTTGCAGAAAAACTGGTGATGCATAAATATCTGGCGAATGTGTGAAATGGAAGCCCAGCTTTTCATCCTAGAATATTCTCTAGGAAGGCAAAATGTCCGGAGAATTCCAATCTCTTTTAGCTTTGATTTCCATGCTTCCTAGCAATCCTTTCGACTGCTACAAATCTCACGTCCTCTTCTAGAGACGTAATGTAGGTGTCCCCCTACCGTCTTCCTGGAATGATATTCTGCTACTTAACGGTTTGCGCGTAAATTCTAAAAAATACTGAAACTTCTATATGAGATAAAATAATTAAATGATAAACCACATAATCCGGGAATACAAGCATTAACTGTTTGATCTGAGGATAAATTTGATTCTAAATAAATAAATGTGAAATAAAAAGTGATTACATACACTAATTCATAAAAATAATCAATTTTATGTAAAAATTTCAAACACACAAATCTTGACTGGTTTTAAATCATACAGATCAATTTCAATAAAAAAAAAAAATTAAGAAAATGAAACTATCCTTCTTTATATTCTTTCCATTTATCTGGCGTTTTAGTTCACCCACAATAGCAATTATTTAATATTTTGGGCAGTTCTTTTTCTCCCACTTCCTCTAAGTGTGGCTCAAAGCTTGGGTGAGATAATTTCACACTACAAAATTCATAGCAACATAATAAAATGAAGTAGTATGAAAGTAAATAAAACTTAATTTAGAAAATAAATAATATTTTATCACTTCCTTCCTTTCAATACCACAATGTTCTTTGGAATATCAATCCAGTCCTCCAACAGGCTGCTCGTCCGACGAACATTTTATTCCGCGGTGTGCCGACTATCTATTTTCAAATGCAAAATATTTATTTTTCCGTAAAACAAAAATAATGTTTTTCCTCAGTTTATGTTTTTAATAAAACCATAGAAAATATTAGAATTATAGGAATGTCAACAAAGAATCGATTTCGCAAAAAATTTATAAAACCGTACTTTCTTGTTCTATTGAGAAGTATTTTTTTCAAATTCCATGCAGGATCCATGACCAAGTAGATTAACACTTCAAATATAACCATTTGCATCTTCGGAAGGGTTAATTAATACGATAACATCGAATACTTTATAGAAAAAATAATGGTATTCACAGGAAACTCCTGCTGTTCTGACTTCTGTATAATATAACCGCTGCAACTAAATATGCCACAGTGGTGGGAATGGGAGAATCCTTACTGAGCGTTACTTAGTAAAGAAATATATTAGCATTGCAGGAATGGAGCGCGTGGATTTCTCCTGTAACCTGTATGATAATAGTCAACTTTTTATCAAGTGTAGACTACAATAAGAACTGGTTAATTAAAGCCCAAGGGTGGCGAAAGTAACCAGTTCGCCTGAATTAGTTAACGCTTTTATTTATTTTATGATACACATCTTTAGACTGATAAATTTATATTCCCATAGAAATGACTGATGTTTTTTATTTCTACAGATAACGTAAAAAAGATTTTACTACTTCCACTTTAATAATTAATTTTATTTTATTAAAAGAAAAGTTTTACTAGTTTTTAATAGATCTAATGTTTTATTAATGTAGCAGAACATATTAAACACATAAAAAGGATTTATTGCTTATATCAGTCTAATGCAATATCGATGTGTTTCTTTCTGTGTACTATATTCGTAATATTGGTTATTTTACGGTAAATTAAAATTTTCTTATATTTTTAGAAAAAAAAATTGGTTTCTGAATGGGCGTGCATCAGATTTATCACCATATTCAATGTTAAATAAAGTTCGTACGATTGACCGATGATATTTTATAAAGAAAGCATAAATATAAATGTGAACTATTTAATAACGATAACTTATTTTAGAAAGTACAGAGGTGAAAAACTGTTCCTTTATAAAATCGAGCATTTGTCCCGCATTGGATCGGATCTAAAAAAATATTTGATTAACTAAAGACGCTGGATCGATACATACCGTATTATTTATTTTTGTAAGTGCCCTTCGTAAAAAAAAATTAGCGAATCAAACAAATTAAAAATCAGTTGCAAACCAAAAAGTTTGAAACATGGTATAAGTCAAATAAAATACATATTACTCATGCGTTTCAGAGAGACATCTTACATATTTTAAGAAAATCATTAATTCTTGTATATTTATAAGAATATGTATAATAAGACCATTTAAAAATTATAATCCGTGTTTATTTTTCTAACAGAATAAATAAAATCATGTACTGATGTCGATGCTTGCGAAAACACAACCCCTTTCATGTCTATTTGGTTAATCGACCAATCAGCAGCCGACTACACCATAAATAAAATATACAATTATAAGACAAACAAACAAAAGCAATATTCGCATAATCAATCGTTGAAATTGAACCTTTGGGTTTCACGTCACTCAATCGTATAATACTCAAAATGACGAAGTTACAATGTTATACCAATAACGGAGTAGATCATGGTTATGAAATTGATTTGAAATTGAGAATAACCCGAATATATAACATATGAAACTAATTATAAAAATCCACAGATATGTTCAGGCAAAGCAGTAATGAAGTACATAATATAAGGTTATATAACAGTTTACTATATAAGGTAAAATTATATTAGTAGAAGATGATAAAAACTGGTGGGAGGTTGAAACTATTGTTGTGGTAAAAGAAGAGTAAGATGTGTTTATAGGTAGAATGCGTGGTTCAAATTTAAAATGTAGAGATTCTTTAAAAAAAAAACTATTTTAATGTAGTAAGGCTGATGTTGAAAAAGTCAATTTCTGTTAACTTCTCATTTTACTCGAATTTTATTTTATGTGCCTGAATTTTATATTTATAATTTAAAAATTGAGATCAATTCGCAAGAAATTCACTGGATTTTTAAATTTGATGATTGGATTTGAATAATTATATTAGTGAGTATGCTGTATGAAATAAATGTGTCGCCCCGCGGTGATTTTTATTTATTCAATTTGTGTAGGTACAGGTGAATATTATGTTCCAGGTCGATTTTGTTTAGCGGCCATTTTAATTTTAAAAATATTTATCAATTCAAATTTAGTAGTCGTTGATAATAGCTTATTACAATTTATTATAGAGTATTTAAAACCTCACTAAAGTGTTGAAATTATTAAAATTTGTCATCTAAATAATAATGACAATGCTGTAACCATTAATGTTGATCGCTATCGTCACATTTTGGAAAACTTCTTGGTGGCCAAACTGGGTCAATTGAGCCTGCAACATATGTGGTTTCAACAGGATGATGCCACTTCACATACAGCCCGAGCTACCCTTAAATTTTTTCCCGGCCGCATAATGTCGAAAAGTGGTGATATAGATTGGCCTCCTTGATCACCTGATTTGACGGCTTCCGACTATTTTCTGTAGGGGTACATGAAAGGAAAGGTCTACGCCAATAAGCCAATAACAATTCCGATGCTACAGGACAATATTCGAAATTAAATTGCTGAAATAACACGCGAAGTGCGCGAGAATATTATGAAAAGTATGGTTTGTGCCGCTGCTAGAGGCGGCCACTTGGCCTATGTCATATTTCATACATAATTGTAATAAACCAAATAATCAGTAAATTAAAAATTATAAACCGACACGAGTCGGGTCGAGTGCCATACTTTTCAGATAAAATGACTGTTTGAGATGACATCCAGTTCATCTGTAGCCTAATAATATATTTGATTGGTGTAGTTATATAAGGTAGTTCTGTAGCACACGTTTTTTTAAAGTAATAATTGATCTGATTTCCGGATTATATTAATGTAAGTATCACTTATTGTGAAAGAAAAGACCCAAGCAGCAAGATAAATTTAGAATCAAAAAATATTATGTTTCATGTACCTATATATAGCAGTGAAATGTGAAACGTAAAGAATTTAAATAAACTTAATGTAGAATCTTTATTACGGTATGTAGGTACCTTCGTTTGTCGATAAATTAAAAATATTTTTTCTCCAGCATGCTTATTCATTGATACTGCACTAATGACAAAATTGTTAAGCTACCCTGTAGACTGGAGAATAGAGAGCAGTAAACTAGGGTAAATATAAACAAAACAAAAGTCCATCGATTGATTCGAAACTCGCCATCTTCTTTCCTTTTTCATATCTGTATTGTTATATCTAGGTGCCCATATATTCCGGTTTTCCCCAGCTAGATACAACGCATATATCCACCGCTGTGGCACTCTTCTAAGTCTTCTTCATTGTCATCGTCAGCCCATTGGCTAGTACCCAGGATAATCTCCTAATTGGCTGTCACTGTGACGCACAATGTCACCGAAGAATTGGAAGAATCTTTTGTTCACAGCTGTAGACTTGCTGTAGCTGAAGGCTTGCTGGATTGATGCATCCATGCATCGTGCTCGTATAAAAAGTAATTCCTTCGAAACTCTTATAAGAAAAGATGCTTTAAGGTGCACATGTTGCTAGAAGAAATGGTTAATCTTGAGAAATTCTCAATTACAGGAAGTTGAGAGAAAGCGATAAAGGGGATGGTCTCTTACAAGCAAGATAGACCAAATAAAGGAGTTTACATGGTTTTCTTTCAACACTGCGATTAACATGGCTCAAGACTAGAAGGAATGGAGACGTATTGTACACCACGTTCTAAACACTCGTCATTGAGCACTCAATGAAAAAGATGAAGATGATGTTCATTGTTGAATAGTAGAAATCATTAAGAACGGAAAATGGAGACCAACTTTCAAAGTGCTTATATATACTTGTAAGTACCTACTTTGGTGTTAATATTGTGTATATTTTAACATCGAAGTTCTTACTTCAAATTGACACATTAAAAAAAAATTGAGTTTTCAACATATTCGCTGTCACGAATCTGTTTAAAGATAGCTATAATAGACTTTCATTAAGTACGATTCTCAGAAGCGTTCGAATCGAATAATTTTAGAATTTTTGTATTTTTTCACGAAATTCTATACTATTGAGTCCCTTCATCTTGCGAGTTTTACAAGTTGTTTATTATAGATCCGACTTCTACTATTACTTCTGGTTCCTGTCAGTAAATTATCTCTCGATTTTTAGTAATTTATGATTATAATATTTAATATATACCTAACGTTAAAAAAATTTATTTAATAGAAACAATTTAGTATTTACATGTTACTGTTTTTTTTTTGTTTTGGTTCAAAGCATGAAATCCATTAGGGTAGCCTCAGTTAAGTCCTTTCATTAGAAACTGAATTAAAATTCTTGTAATAGTGATCGTAATCACGTTGCGGTCTTCACTGAATTTACTAATAATTAATCTACTTAGATTGCTTTAATAATCAAAATCGCGTACGCTTACATTTACTTTAACAACAAATCGGGTATGCGTATTCTTTATTTTTACGTATAGTGGAGAGAATTGTGTTTATTGTTTTTAATTTAAGTCATATATTTCATTTTTGAAGGCAATATACACGTACCTGTGACGTGACTCGTTTTTACTTGTTATTCTATTTTGGACATTGTAAATTAGTATTGAGTATAATTAGTTCGTAATAAATCATTCATTTGTATGTCTGTAATAGGTATTGCTCTCTTGCAATTACGCTATTTGAGATTGCAATGAAATGCAATAATGTTAATATGTATTAGTACAGAAAAATGTGTAATTATGTGAAAGTGCACTGCATTTATCAAAATTATTATCTAAGATTTTTTAATCATTTTTCATTTTTGGTTCAGGTAATATCGTATTAATCTTTTTCTACGTTATGTTGCACGGTAAACCGACGTGAATCATCGAGCTGAATCATAGAGCGAGTTATAGTAACGGCTGTAATCTCTAACGACGCTAATAGAATCGACGGATTTGAAATTTAATTAATCTACTCTTAAATACATTTTTTTATTTATAATAACATTGCAATTAATCTTACTACTAAATATAAATTATATTTAAAATAAAGACACTTTACTTTCACGAATTTGTTTTATTAGACCGTTTTCAATGCTGACGCGTTATCTTCAGTAATATTTCTAATACTACACATAAAACTAAAGGACTACGTGAGGCGTTGAGGAATGGAGGAGGAGAGAGGGGGGTTAGAGTTGGGTGGGTGTAGAGGCGTGGTCAAAAAACGCAGAAGAGGGGACGTAATATAAGGTGTTTGAATATTAATGACATTCTTGTTACAATTAATCATCTAGTTTTCTAAAATATCTAGTTTATTTCGTAGTTTTAAGTTTAGTATTAGTAATATTACTGAAGATGATGCGTCAGTATTGAAAACATTATAATAAAACAATCTATTAAAAGTAATCAGTGTTTTTACTTTAAATATAATTTTAAATGGCTTTTCACAAAGCTTCACAAGAAAATTTCGAAAAATTTATAAATTTAATTTTAAAAAATTAAGTTAACAAAGTAAAAATATATTTTGGAAATGTGGTGAAAATATTGTAAAACATAGCAAGTAATTTTTTTAAATAAATTATTAATAAAAGATGCACATGAAAAAAATACTAATTTTTACATAAACAAATGCAAACATTTTTACAATAAACAAATCATATTTTTTTTACATTACATCGTTTATCGTTTTATTGTATGGTATATGAAATTTTATGATACGAAATCTTAATTTTTAACATCTGCTTGTATTATTATGGAATTTATTAATTTATTGACCAATACTGTATAAATTATTAAAATCTTTTTGTAGTTTATAACAATCATATAGACATATTAATGTTTGAAATTCTTTAAGGTTTTCAACATCTGCATAAATAATATATCAATTATACCATTATCAAACAGCAAAGGTCCCTGAGGTGTGTCACTCGTGGCCTGGGAATGTTAGACAGCCAAACAACTTACCTCTGATCTCTACTATCTTCAATTCTGACTGTGTCAAAGGCCTTATTAAATTCTGTGAATCTGTTTCATGTATTTATTTATTAAATTATGTTATCAAAGAAGTACCGAGATGTTTTAATTTTCATAAGAAGATTACCTATCTAGCTTAAATCTTAAAATAATATAATTGTATTCGATATAATACTGAGAAAAGTTAATTATGTCCCCGTTACTACCAAACGAAATAAAAACGTCATAAATATTTTTCCTTTTATCTTCCATATAAATTTGAAAATTAGAATCTCCAATCGTATTTTAAAATACTAGGGTCTGCGGGTGGCTATTCTGGCCGCCTCACGGCCAATAGTGGTCGCTACGCGGCCATTGGTGACCGTTGCGCGGTCAGGATCTCATCGTCTATCGCCGATTGCTGGCTTGCTGCTAAACCTTGCGGGCGGCCATTATAGCCGCTTCACGGCCAATAGTGGACATGCAATAACAAACGAACAGCAGGTCCAAGTTTAGGTGATTGGATAAAAACGAGTATAGAGGCAAACACCGTAGAAATTGAACCAAACTCAAACAGTAATCCTAGACTCATATTCCATAGGACCGACGAAAGTGGAGACGTTTACCCGACACGGCCAAGACTTACAATGATTTGTAGTGGAGATTATAATGATTAAATTTGGTAAATTAATAGTTATATTATTTATTGATATTTATCCATAAATTTTTCCATAATTATTTAATTTTTAGGTACACGTTAACTCTTTTCACCCCTCTCTCTCTCTTCACAGATCACAGGTCACACAGATTTTTTCTTTTGAAGCCGTATAATTTGATTCGGATATCAATTACAGCACAACGTAGATAAAAAAATTATATCCCTTTTATTTAGTCTAAGAATAGATAATACAAATTAAATGACTCAACTAGAAATATATATAGAAAAACTACCTTTTCCTAACCTTATCTGATTTTCATTTGTGTATCTAAGAAACATTTGTGGGCTACGACACGTAATCTAGTTAGCTTTAAAGTAAGGTAATTGTGACTTCTACGGGTAAGAAAGCCATGGGTATGAGAGATTTGTAAAGTATAGATGGCCAACTAATGTCATCATGATTGGTTGCATTCAAAAATACAGCTTCTGACTATGATCAAGTAATTAATAAAGACAAATGCCATTAATTCCAAAACTAATCCAGCAAAAGTGACCTTCAACGTTATTGCTATTTATAGTAAATATTTATGAGAAATTATTAATGTAAATAAATTAACTGCAGTACCATCACTCTGTACCAATGACAAAATCTATATTTGCACGAGAAAGCTCAATTTTAGAAACCAAGCACTGATTTCAAATTTACCATAATGTCTGCTATCTATTTGGGTACACAAAAAAATTCCAGGTTATCCAAAAAATATAGATTTAAAAAGATTAACAAAAATTTACTCCAATTTAAAATTTGATATGAAGTTATGTAAAGATGATAACCATTTTTTAAAAGAGAACAATTTATAAAGTATGTGTCAGCCAGGGCTATTCATTGCTAGGACTACGAGTTTAGCTAGACAAAATTTACAACCAAATTCTATTTTATTTTTAAGATCTGTTATTTTTTTTTAAACCAAATCATGATCAAATCAATGTTGAAATTCGTTGACAAATTAAATACAAGTATTCTGTGTATGGAAATCCAATATATTATATGCATATATTATATTATAGCAAAGCAAAATCTAAGTGGTAAAAGAAAATATACGAATTAAATGCAAATTATAATTTGTTCATTCTCCCCAGCATTGATTAGCGTCGCATAAGATAGATTCGCTCCCATAATACATATCACGTCTTACTTAGATATGAGATGAAAATATGCAAAAATATATATATATATCTTGTATGCCAGTACCGAGCTACAAGAATAATACATTTACCGAAATTATTTCAGTCGAAATAAACCCAAATTTCAACCGCCAGATTTTAATTTAATTTTAGATTCGAACTCACAAGTTATCCATACTAAATTAAACTTCACTAACTTTCACTACATTTTTAGCTCTTTAATATGAAAATTTTCCGAATAGTATTACCACAAACTCAAAAAATCCTCGATTCAGTACAACAAATGAGGTCGTCTTGCAAGAGGAGCCAACGATGAGGAAAACTCTAAAATATATTAATGTCATCGACAACAGTAACAATTGTAACAATCACTAGGTAGATTTACAAAATATTAAAACATTTGTTTAAAGATTATTTTCAAAACGTCATCGGTCGAGTTAACTTGTATTGTAAAAATTTAACGAATTATTTTCTCAGGTAAATAAATTACACAATTTATTCATGCTATGTCGTATCTTCTACTTATGAGTGTTGACTGTTGCCGATAAAAACGTTTGTATCCATTCAACCTAACTCCCTCCCCTCAACCCTTCCCAAAAATTAAATCCTGGGTGCGCCACTGACCGATGGTGATTTATAAAACCAACGCAAATGGAATGTATAATATGAGTTCTATTTTGTATTGATGATCTGAAATCAAATTGAAAGCATCTTTGTAATAAATAGTCAAATAATATGAATAATAAAGGAAAATAATTAGTTTTTGCATTATGAAAAATATTTTTATTTAATATCTCTCTGTAATATGCCTATCTAATTAATATCTCTCTGTAATATGTCTCTTTTATATAACATAACGATCAGATTGTATATTTTTTTAAATATTTTGTTATTCCGCATGTTAAAATTGAACGCCGTTACTCTGAAAAGAACGTAAAAACACGTATTTTTTTAATTAACCCCAAATCCTGGTATCTAAAACCATTTTGTAAAGGTATCCAGCGGAAAATTATCAAGTATAATAATAAATAAATAAAAAAAACTACGATGTTATTCTCATATTTTATTACTTTTAAAGTTAGCAAAATTAACATTGTGGTTAAAATTCAATATATTTATTTTTTAACTTTGTTTCATTAACCACTTATTAAATTTAAATACATCTACCGGTTTCAAAAAATACCATTTTCTTCTTCAGGATGTCAATACTAACTAAAAACATATGTTTTTGTTTCTTTACAAGAATCTATTTTTAAAAAACAATAATTATTTAAAAAAATTATTTAGTACCTAACTCAAATTGTTACGCGACTTAATATAATAATTCTAATTTTAGCGTTTTTTACGAAAATGTGGATTTTTATTATTCATTTATATCAGAAGTTATTCAATAGGTTTGACTTTTTTTTCAATTATTATTTAGATTGGACCTTTACATTAATATAAAACTAATAAACTAAATGCCATAATTAATGCCATAATTAAGACGATACAAATATTATAAGAAAGACCGCAACCATTAGATGCATTTTCCGCATGCTACGAAATTGAGTCAATACGCTAAATTAATGCATAAACGAAATAATTTTTCTTATAATCTTGAAGCCAAGATCACGGAAACAAATCTGTAAGAAACTAAATAAGAAATTTTATCATTTTAATTTGTTCAAACATCTCAAATGCTCCTTTACTCTTATATTAAAATTTCTACCCGTTTTACCAATATAAAATGCAGCACAATCCTTGCAACTGAGTTTATAGGCACCAGAATTGTTAAATTTATCATCTTTGTCTTTAGAATTTATTAGTAAATATTCTATATTATTATTTGTATAAAATGCCGGTCTAATGTTTCGTGGTAGGTGTTTATATACTTAATTCGAAAAGTTATTTATGTATAAAATCCTACGCCAATAATCATTATAATCATTATGTTTTTTTATCTGTGATTAATATAAAAATTTATTATTATATTATTTTAATTTCTTTTTTTAAATAGTGTTTATTAATTGTACTCAATTCAATATTGAAATTGGATGTTGACATAAAAATATTGACTAAACGATGTATCATGGAGTGAAACCCTGAATGTTCGTGTGATAATAGATGATTAGATTCACTATGTATCTAAAAATAGTATATGTAAAAGTCGGTTTTCTAAAAATTTTTAATTCAATTTTATTATTATTTTTAATCAATGTTAGATCCAAAAAATTAAGGTCGAATTATTTTCCATTTTTGATATAAATTGTATTTTATTTTATTATTAAATGAATTAATGAAATTTAAAAATGTAGTTAGTTGACGTTGTGAACCTGACCAAATACATAATATATCATCCACATACCTTTTCCACAACAAAACATTTTTTAACAAAGGAGAATCACAATCATCTCATATTTTATTTATACAAAATGGATTTTAACGATGCGAATTTTACGTTTTATGAACAATATCGTCTAAATGCCGTCCATTTCTCTCAAGACACTCTTGCAATCGGACTCTTAAATTTGCGAATACACGAGAGCAAAGCGTTGGTTCAATGGCAGCAACTTCACGGTGGATATTTTCTTGTAAGGCCTGAATTGTTCGAGGATTGTTGCTGTAAACTCTCGACTTAAGGTATCCCCACAAAAAAAGATGCACGGTGAAAGGTCCGGTAACCATGGTGCCCAGGGTATGTCTCCGTACTTGCTGATTAATTTATTGGGAAAAATTCCCCTCAGCTTCTCCATTGAAATTCAAGCTGTTTGTGGAATGGCCCCGTCTTGCTGAAATTGTGTTCTGTTATTGAACCTGGAAAAATGCTGCAGTTGCGGTACCAAAAACATCTCAATCATTCCGCAATACACGTCAGCAGTGACGTATCTCGCTGGTTAAAAAAATAATGGCCAATTATCCTTCGGGCAGAAATTCAAGAAAAAGGCCAGACTGTCATTTTTGGATAATGCACACGTTTTTGATGGCGTTCCCTCGGGTTGTCGTGGCACCAGTATATCATGTTCAGTTTATTAACATAGCTATAGATATGAAAATGTGCTTCGTCAGTAAACATTATGTTTCCTAGCGTTCGTGCTGTTCTAAAACGTTTCAGCATCATTCTCTCTAAGGTTTCACGTAAAGAATAGTTATTTTCGTTGATAAACTGCACAATTTACAGTTTTTATGGTGAAACTGTAATTTATTTTTCAAAATAACGTGCACTGTTGATTTTTTCATTCCAGTACAAGCTGCAATCTTCCTTATCGATTTACGCAATTGCGCATAATTTCACGTCGAACTTGAGCCACATGTTCTGGCATCGCTGCTGACGTTGATGGTCCTGGAGGAGTTTGGTTAACCATTGTCCCTTCTTGTCTGAACTTTTGAACCCAACAATAGATTAGTTGCTTGCTCGGCCCGTCACCTACACGTCGAATATTAAAGTGAGAACAATAAGCACAACGCGCACGAACCAATGAATCACCGCACTTTAAGTATTGCACAACCGCGAATGCGCGGTGCGCTCCCGACCAGTGACTCACGCGCATCGAACAATACCCCTCCCGCTTACCTCACCCCGATGGTTTATGAGCAATTACAATTTAATCTTGAATTTTTTCCGCTGAACTCCCTATATTATACAGAAAACCTACAAAGCCACAACCAATGTTTGAAATGTATAAAATTTACTCGGAAATAACCGACAATATTATATTAATATTAATGTATTTGCATAAAGGTACTATATGGCTTTGTTCCTTTTAATAAATCGAACATTGATATTCCTGTCTTGTGTTGTATTTTTTGCCAATAAATATTTTACAATAATAATATGTGAATGATGGAAAACATTAGCTCCAATCACATTGATCAATATCAAAATCCTCCTCTTCAATGAAATGTCATATATTATAATATTTCATAAAACAAATACTCCAGGTATTTAAAAAAGTAACAGCAAATTGACAATATTTCAAGATCAGGCATTTCAAAAAATTTGAAAATTAACAATATTTAAGGAAAAATATTTCTTAGGCATGTCAAACCTCCACAAGGAAGACACATTCTTTACGCACAAAGTTTTAATCCCAGCACCATCAGCGCGGATAAGAGGGGGTCGTCACGTTGATGCCATTTCTTGAGAAAACAGGCCTGGCCAAAGGATTGGAAATCAGTATTGAATTCACGGAAGTTCATACGTATTATGATTTATGTGCACTGAATATGCCTACAATGCTGACTGATGGATGAACACAATGTTCTACAGCTTTTTTAATGTGGTGTAACGACAAAGGAGAAGACTTCCTGGCACATCAGCATGAGCCGAGGCAATTGCTTAGAGGGTTTTTTATCAGAATTATAAAACACATATGATGTTTATTACAATAAGGTAGTTGGTAAAAGTGTCAAAGCGATCAGCGCTGATGCCCTTGTAGTAGATTAGGCGGTCTAGCCGCATGTAGAGTACTCAGAGTATCGTAGACTATAAGGAATTGGGGAAAAAAATTAAGCATTCTTTAGAACGGCGACACACAGTCGATGTTCAAGACTGAACCCTCTGCTAGATATTACGCAATACAGGGCATCTTTAGAGGAGGATCTGAAGTCAGTAGTGCTGAGCCGAACACTTTTGTCTAAAGGGTTCTTCGCCTCCATAATATTGCACGCCCCTCACACATCTGCTCGAACTCTTGACACCATTCGGAAATGACATTTCAGATCTTGCAGCACCTTCCATGTAGCTTCCCGACCTTGCTGTATGATTATCATTATGTGTTTGGATCCCTAAAATACGCTTTGAGAGAAATATTTTTTTCTGATGAAATAAAGAAGTCGGTACTACGATATGAGAAGTATATAGAAAAGGAGGAGGAGGAGGATATGTAGAAAAATGACAAATGTAAATTGTATATCTAATTGATTTAATTTAATTTGCTGTTACTTTTGAAACGCCCTGTTATATTGGGATACTGAATACAAATCTAGGTTCCAAAATCTTTCAAATAATGAGAAAAAGTAAGATATTTTTAAAAATAGTTTTCATTTTTTATTTCTAAATACTTATTTCAAAAGCTTAAAATTGTTTATTAGCTACTAATTCATTTTGTTAAAGATTATAATTAGAATCCACAACTCAATACATTCACCTCTCTGGTATCGTCAGTGCGCCTGGCGCGTTCACGTTCAAGTCCAAGTGTAGAGGCACAACTGATAAATCGGTCTAGATTAAGCGATATGATTCGTGACTTGGACTTGGTCAGGAACTTTAAATTTATTTTCAATTTTTCATTTTAGCAATACTATTTATTGATAATTGCGAATGTAGAAGTAATGTTGGTCCTGACGTATTTATATTGTAAAACAGAACAATATTATTAATATTTTTGTAATTGTAATATTCATTGTTCATCTTTAAAAATTAGTATAAGTATTATAATTATTATTATACTTTAAATTATTGACTTTATTTTTTTATACGGGTAGTTAAGTATATCTTGAAGTCTACACTGTCTAATAATACTACTAGTGTATGGATATTGTATCATAGATTTCGCTTATGCTTGTCATCTGAATAATAACGGATGAATCACAAATGCTGCTACAAAAATAAATATTATTTTATTTATTAATCAATTTTGTTTTTGCTAAATAATTCATATATTTATTTAGGAAATGAAATATGTTTAAAAATGCAGATCAAGTAAGGGTTATTACAATATAGTTAAAAATAATAAACAGACAGTGAATAGAAAACGCTATTTGGAACATCTTGGAACTTTTTTTTCCAGAATTGCGCCGATGACGAATACTTTTATGAAATGTGAGGTTTCAATTAGATAGACTCACTTGTTACTTGACAAGACCAATGATGGCGGCCTACGTAAAAAAAGTTGTTTTTTTATTAGAGGTACGTAAATGGAATACACGTCACATCAATATTCTTACTATACTTTTAAAATCAGCAATGTTATCTTAGTGGTTAAGATTCATATTTTTATTTATTATCTTTGTTTTATTAACCACTAAAATGAGTTTAAATACATCTACCGGTTTCGAAAAATACCATTTTCTTCTTCAGGATGTCATAACTAAATTCTAATTTTTTTTCCTAAAAATTATTCGAGTAAATTTGTATTAAGTAATGATTTGAGTTAGGTACTAAAAAAAAAAATGATTTTTTTTTAAAAATAGATTTTTTAAAAATAGATTCTGTCAAAGAAACAATATATGTTTTAGTTAGTTATGACATCCTGAAGAAGAAAATTGTATTTTTCGAAACCGGTAGATGTATTTAAACTCATTTTAGTGGTTAATAAAACAAAGATAATAAATAAAAATATAATATTCTTACTGTTTTTAAACTAAGCTAAACGCTTGTGTTATGAAAATAGGACTATCTTACTGTTCTCTTGGAATGAGGCTCGAACCCCTGACCATTGGATCACTAGGCGAGTGTCTTAACCACAGGACCAACAAGCACTTAATTAAATCATGTTACGTAATACCCTGGTTGCCAAGGTTGTTAAACCTGTTGCCCTGTTTTATAAAAAAAATAAACTAAAATAATACATTTTGAGCATCCATAAGAGGCATTATTGAAAGCCTGAACACCTTAGCAGTAAATATGATCAACATTGTATTCAGATGCAGGACTAATGAATGCGTAGAACACCGTATACTTAAAAAAATAATTACTTTGTCAACCAAATTGTTACATTACTTTTTGTATTCTATTTTTAATATATACATTTTAATTAACTAGAATAACAGAAACATACAGAAAGCAAGCATGGAGAGTTGGTAGCAACATTCGTAGATAATTATATATTTTATTCACACTATCCGAGCATTATGGAAACATAAAAAAAAAAATACTCTAAAAATGTTCTTTGATTTGAATATTCTATATATTCCTTCCGCTTACTTACATGAAATATTAAATCATTTTAATTTTTTTATGAATATTTTATTCTATACATATTAATACATCCATATCTGAAGTAATTACATAATATTTTTAATTGTATATTCATTGTGTATTGCTAACTACAGATTAAAGCTTCGATACGAGATTTTGATTGGTGCCATGTCGGCAGCGCGCCCGGTAATATTTCATTTCACCGGTTTAGTTTATGGTAAAAGACGTGTGCTATTGTTTAAAAAGCATTTACTAATTATGACGATAGGTAATATAATTTTAAATAAAAAAACATTTAAAATTAAATAATGATATTAAACATTCACCTCAATCATTTTTTTATTATTTTGAGACTTAAAATAAAATATGTAATAGGATACATCGAAGATTAGGATAATTTGATTGGATTTTTGAAGTCACACTGTAGTAAAATGACTATAGTAACATTCGAATCTACGATGCTGCCAGGCAAGTCTGGGAAGATCTATGTGTAGTTTTTTATTATTCGGTTTACGATCCGTATGAGTCCGTGCGCTGACCGTGCGCGGCGTTGCCCGGGAGACTGGGAGGGGGTTAGGATAGATTGGGTAGGGGGTGAGTGTGCCTTTGTAACGATGTAGGTAAATTTTGGTCCAGACAACAGAAATAAGACTTTCCTCGGAGTGCATCTTAACCAAATAACGGATTGTAACGGATTGCATTCGTGTTTATATCTGAGGGAGGGGTTGCGCATGACCAGAAGAAGGCCTATCTTTTGAGTCCTAAAAGTATCTATGGTACGTAGTATATCCGATATTTTGGCATCGTTACACGAAGTTGCCTCAAAAAGTTATGGTAAAACCGAACTCATTCGCATAAGATATACAACTCAATTATGGGAGATTTATATCTCTTGCGAACAAGTAACGGTTGTACCGTAATTTTTTGAGGTAACGCCTCGACAATGGCATATATTACCGTTCCGAAACGTCGACCCAGGTTTTCTCAAGGAAATCATAGAAGAGACGCCAATTCCGTATAGTCGTATGCGAGCAACTGTTCACGTGGGTTCGTGTCACATTATAAAAGATTAATATGTAAATATCTTTTGTAGTTTAAAACACTTGTACCGACCTAGTATTATTGTGTGCTTTTGATGCGGTGCTGAACAAACAGAGCAATCGATTAATCTGCTTAGAAGGAAAACTCTTCGCTGGACGTATCGCCTTCGTGTGCGTATTTCAGCATACGCCCGCCGCACACCGCGATTTCATTACCCAATCAATCCGGTAACAAAGTTCCGATTAGTTTATTTTATGTATCCGATCACTGCCGACTGACTACTCGGTCGTGCCAGATGCACCAAATGTATTATGATGCTGACCTTACATTTATATAAAAAGTAAATTTGTAACTTCTTTATTCCTTCTAATATGTGTCTCCCTTTATCGGTCCTCTTTCGCTTTTATTAATTTTATTTCGCTGTTTGTCATTACTCATGCCCCTTCCACTCTTTATCATTATTTGTTTGGAAGATCACTAGAATTTCTCTCACCCTTTTTTTCTCTTCAACTCCTACCTACTTTACGTTATCTATATGAAATGTTCATTTTTCAATTAAAAAATTCTCTAGATTTCATGTTTCGTAGTGGTTTCAAGACATAAACTTCATGTATTAAGCCATTGGTTACATACATTCAATACTGCGTTCAAACCAGAAAACTTAAGAAGTTTTAATATGACGAAAAAATTTTAAATATCAAACCTACATTATAAAAGTTTATATACCAACAATATAATAATAATTGCTAGAAGCAGCAGTTATGTATAATGTACTGATAAAATTATCAAATATTTATTTTAGTTCAGAAACGCCCTAATTTTAGCAGAAATTGAGATTATATTAATAATTTTTAATATTAGTACAATTAATATTGATTATATTAAAAATATTAGTTAAAATAATTTTACCTAAGATTATTAATTTATTTAAGAAGAATACTTAAATGTGTTGGGCATCTTGTGAGAAGAGACGATAGCTATGAGAAGCTTGTATGGTGGGCCACGTCGATGGTCGAAAAATAAGACGAAGATTCCCCACCCGTTGGACCGACTGTACCGCTCTGGTGACAGCCCTCAGATCCGCAACATGCTGAGAAAAGTGGAGGTGCAGAGTCAAGAGGGCGAGAGTTCATGACGATAACAATGATGATATTATTATCCTGTTATTATGTTACGTACGTGACTATTTTAATAGTAAATTATATTTGAAAATTACGATGAGTTCATTCGGGCTATATTTATTCGAAATCGAGAATATTTAAGTATGAGGGCATGTTTTCGAACTAACTGAATTTTAAATATGTAACTCATATTGTTAAACATACATTTTTAAAAAGTATCTTGTGCTTACAGTTTATATACTTAAAACATTGACACACTTAAGAATCAGATTCTGCAGCTCGAGTTGGTGATATGACTACTTGCACGAATAACTGCTTTCCCTGAATTGTAACTATATGGTTTGAATTTGATTAATAGGCCGAGAGATATGAGCGACATTGAGAGCTGTGTCTAGAAAATATTCTTTATTCATATTTTTGTAAACAATCTTTTCTTCCGGAAACGGTTGTGACAACCAAAATCATGTCAATATTATTCTAAAGAATCTTCTAAATTTTTTTACTCTACATTTAAGCTATTCTACTGAAATACTAGAAACTGAACGTTCTGATTTAGATATTCACTTGATTATTCAAAAAACAGATTTAAACCAAATCTTCATACAAATAAAATGTATCAGTTAGAAAGATATACATACAGATTAAATCAATTTATGGAAAATATATTTTAGCTTCTTATCCGGGGAAGCGATAAGCGATCCCGGTGGCAGCCAAATATCAAATCTCTGTGGCAGCTAAAATATTTTTTCGATAAATTAATTTTATCTATATGTATATCTTTCTAATTGTAATTTAATCAATTTAATTTCAATAATAATTGTTAATTTGTATAAAAATATTACAGAATTATGTTCTGAAAAACTACAACTTCACAATAATAATGTATTATATTTAAAATATTAAAGCAAATCGCGTTATAAATCTATCGTCTCTCTCCAAAAGATATTTTTTTAGATTATTGAGTTTCAGTATATAAAATTCAGTCTATAATCGATGTTTCTTTATAAATCTGGAAAAAGTTGATTTCGAGCCTACGGGACTAAGTTAACCCTATGAGATCGCGCTCTAGTGAATTGCCACCAGTAAACCGAAGTGCTTTCTCCCACTAGTTGTTACAAGTGAAATTATGTAATTTCCTGTACTCAGATGATTGTAATATTCGCTAAGCTGTAAATATGAGTCAGCATTATGTTTTACTTACAAATTGCAGTATAATTTTTATTTTATTACTACAATATTATCTACCTCAAACTTCAAATACATAAAGAAGTTTGCTTTAATTTTAAGTGCGATAGTTTAAATTGAGATTTTTTAATGTTGTCCATTGATACTAAAAATATAAAAAGAGTTTATGTTATCTTTAACCTTTATCGTCAACAATTCTGTATACTTTATTATATACAATTATTATATCTAATCCAGAAGTAGTTCCACATATTTAAGAAGATTTTTTAAATATGCGACGAAAATGAAATTCATATACCTATGTATTTATGTTTCTTTAATGTATGTTAATATTAAATTAAATTTAAAAACACATGCCCAAATGCTATATATCTAACGCTTTTTATTTATAAAGATGTTTTCATGAGTGCTCAAGAAATATTTATAAATATCAACTAAATAAATATGCATTACTGTTGACGTAAAGTTTTATGAAAATAAAAAATATTATTCAATTTTATGAATGTTTAAAAATATATAAACTTACAAAATTGTACTGTTGTTCACTAATTTAAATATAAGTATTTTAATAAACAAAATAAATATGACTATTCAAAATGCATTGTTCAATTTTCTTTGAACTAAGCCGACCTGGACACAAGTTGAGGACTTTTCTATGGCAATAAATAAATTTACACCATAGATAAATTTATTCATTGCAATTTCCTCCAGTGACGTATTAATTTTAAACGGCACTTTCACATTGATGTGATCCCGTAATAAAATTTTCAAATAACAAGTAAACAAATTGAACCGATCCTAAAAACTGTTCGAATAAGTTATGTGATTTTGATGTGTAGAAATTTGTTTGGAAAAATATTTAAGAATTCTGTAATGTTTCGGATTAAATGTCAAAGCCGCGCCTTAATTAGTTTTTGAATTATAATTAGAAACTGAACAATTCCGAAATTGTTACGTCTACTTTCTCAAGACTTAAGCATGACCGGGTTTAAAGAAGTTAGATAACAAAATGGGGAAATGTGTAAGTTTACCCACATAACGAATACAACGTAATGGAGAATGAAGCGATCGCATAAAAGGGAATGTTCATTTAAACTACGACAGCGGTTCTCAGTTAATGTGAATTTTCAAATTAAGGTAGGCATTTAGGTCGTATATAAATTACTCGGTGTTTACTCTTTCTAAAACATTGTTTTATAATCTAATTGATTTGTGAAATTCAATTCTTTACCTGAATCTAGAAAACCTCATTCAATGACTACTGTTCGCAAGGTTTCCTGAATAACGCACCAGTTAACGTTTTTATAACGTCACAACACATCACATCATAAGTATAAAGTAGTCTCTGTCTTAATTCTTCATCTTTTTACCACGTGGCTTCCAAATTATTTCGTCGTAAACAAAATAACACAGAATGTCGATATACGGGAATTGGATTGCATCTTCATTGGCTCTGTTGAGCTTAAATCATGAATCGAGCTTTGTTCGACCTGTCCTTACTTCCAACAAAGTTTTTAGAAAGTTACTCTTTGCCGATTTGGGAGATGCACTGAAAATCTTTTCATAGCATGGTTATGCACTTATAATTCAAGTAGCCGCCATTATATGCCCTCGGGAGTGCTAATTTTATTTTATTTTTAACGATCTAAATAAAATACACTTTAATGAAGAATCCCTAATGCGGATAAAAAAAATACAAAAAAAAATATTTGTTAATCGTGACCAACCGTCTATCAGTCAGTAAGTAAATGCGTTACAGATTCAGATAACAATTGTATTCCTATTTAAAAAAAGTTTACTTAAAAAAAGTCTCACCACCTAATTGGCATTTCAAAGAAGATTGAACTTCATTCCAACGCAATGTATCTGTTTATTTTAGAATTTACGTATGAAGTAAAAAGAGTTATAGACATATACGTTAGTAATATCATGTTCATGCTTAATCATTTGACGTTCTGTTCTCGCGCCTAATCAGAATACCCGAGCGAGCGCAAATATTTACTTAATCTTTATAAATTCATTATATGCGGACATGAAAACTACACATTTTTATAAAAACCACAAAATACAGGTTGTGTTAAGTAAGTTTAAAAATTCCAATTAATTAGTAATAAAAACGTATCTACAATCTGATACACAGAGTAGATCCCGCGCTGACATAAATTTAATTAATATTTCCAAAAAGAAGATATGCTCTTTTTATTTCCGAATTAGGTAAATATAAAAAATTAATTCAAAATTTAAACGACCGGAGTTATTACATCTGATGATTCAGGCGAACCAGTTTTTAAAATTTATATTAAAACGACCGCTCGCCCTGCACAGGGTAGCGACTAGCGACAATCCATGTGCCGAAATAAAAATGAACCAATCGGGGCACTCGAATAGGGGTCTCAAAACTCAAAATGTTATGAGATTTTGCCATCAAAAGAAAGTAATAAATGATTATTTGCAAATAATGATATTTAGTTGTACAAAAATAACTAGTCATAATAAACAGAAAATACCATGTTTCTTCACTAAATAATGTCTAATATGAAGATGTATCCAATTTGTAATGTATGTATTTTTCTTTCTCAACCAGGTCATGAGCATAAAATTATAACTAATCTTGTATTTTATATTATTAAATTTAAGAAATTTGTAAATGTGTTAAAAAAAAAGTCATTAGGTACAACATGTTTCTCTAAAACAAAGCAGGTTTGGTTAATAAAGAAATTAAGTATTTTAGGGCCTCCGTAGGTTGCACTGATGTACATTATACCATTACACAGGAGCTCACCATTGCACAGCCAGCTCATTACCACCATTATACGGCTAGCTCGGGCAGAGAATCAATTACATCAAGAGCAAGTCAATATTAAAACCAAATCCTCACCTCCGTCTCCTTCTCTCTATGTCTACATTTCGAAAGGGCTGGGTACCGAGGAACCTACTTCTTCCGATACCTGCTGCTATCTTTAACTGCCAAATAATAAATTTAGTCGCGTCAGGATCACCACCAACTTCTGAGAGTTTTTTTCTTCTTCTTCTTTACGACTCTACGACTGTTGTTTCGACGGGTACTCGCACCATAGAAAGAATAAGCAGTAGCTACTAAACATTTCTATATACGTGTATCATAAAAATATATTATTATAAAAATCAACTCAATTCAATGAGTAAAAAATAAAAATTGTGACAGTGTAAATTGTATTTCTTTACCTGACAATAAATGGTGATAACTTAATGTGGAAAGAACAAGTAAATTCTAGTCACTAGGATAAGAAAACTTGTAGAGCTCTTCAGGTAAAGTCTTATAGGTCATAACTTTTAAATATTTTTTGTAATATGGTGTAATTGATTGGAGTGGAACCTTTAAATCTTATATAATATATAATCTGTAGAAACAACACTAAGATTAATCACTAAAGTAATCAATATAAATAAACACTCGAATAACTATTAAGCAATAGCCCACTTTGACACAATATCATTCTAGTGTAGGGGCATTACTAATAACTATTAAAAAAAAAAATTAAAAGAAGAAAATAAATTTAAAAATGACTTTTTTTTAAATTTGTAATGTTACAAGCGTTAATCAAATTTATTAACTGTTTCAGCATTATACCAAGGTCGCTCGGGAATATTACGGTAAGCTAACTGAACTCTACTACAGCCCACCACCATTTCACAATCAATTAATTAAATTCTGTAAATTATAATTATTTACTATTTATAACACCGTGGTTTATTACATTTTATTATTGTTCTTCCATCTAATGCTTTTTTTGCACTTTAATATTGTAAATGCATTACATTTAATGACAATGTCGTTTATCTGTTTTTAAAATATATGTATTATTTCATGATACTCATAAAGACATATCGTTTCTCAATATTTAAATCATAGTAAATAATTTGCTAATAATTTTTTTTTAAGAATTGTTTTTAAAATGAAAAATCTATTTTCGGTAAACTACCCTTCCAACTGAGATACAGCAACTCAATTAATCTGCGTCAGATTTATGTTTAGTATCCTCTTCAGTGACACATTTATTTTTCCGCAAACTACCAACTTTTTTGTATCTTAGATATAACTTTAAAAGAAAATTCGTAAATGGCGCCAGGATTCTAGGACCATTTATTTACTGACAACAACTTTACAAATAATTATTTTTAATCCAATTTTATAACCAACCGCAAACAAATCCCGATGGAAGTACAATTTATTTTTGAGCCTTTGGTTGTGTAGGCGAAATTTATTGTTTCTTGCATACTGAGGTACATTTAAAGTATGTGTAGTTATATTAAACTATTATATTTTTAGCCATCTATTATTCAATCTATTATATTGTATTATATATCTGGCTTTAATAATAAAAAGTTTTAAAAAAAAACAACAAAAATTATATAATATGTCACGATTACTTCTCGAAAAACAAAATAAGATCCTATATCCAACTCTCATATTAATTAGAGTAGTCAGTAATACTGTCTTATCGAGAATTATTTATGAATGAACTATGACCTTCTTTTTACATTGCCTTCCTTCATTTACTTGGGGTCGGCTCTCTCAGTACATAGCTTTGTATTCTCCAATCTTGGCTCGGTAAAACGATTTATTTGCAGTTCTTTATGTATACAACAGACTCACGTGTGTTTGTGAATATCTTCTTCATCGTGTCGCTTCCGGGATGCTAAGCATCTTCTTTACGACGTGGTGGCATTCCTTAACACCACCTTTTAAAATTGTTTGGTATGGACGCTGCCTTAAGAATGGCTCTGGAATATTCATTGTCTGCGTAGCCTTGCCTCGAACCTCGGCAAGTTTGCGCGTTCATGTTGCTCGTGTGACTAAAACGGAATATGACATGTTCCGTTAACATAAAATGCTAAGCACTGGAATTTTAGAACAACAGTTATAACTATCACACATTGCTCGTAATAAAATCCACACCACAGGTATTGATTTCATTTTGCCATGACAGTGCTTAATATAAATGGCTCGGGCTGATATCAAAAATTACCCCACATATCTATCTCTGTTTTGCGACAAGTGTGCAATGATATTTATTTTGACCACATTTGTAATTCCTCGATGAAATGCGATGTCGTTATCGTAATTTTTGTTTTAATATTATGGAATTTTTGCAATGAAATATATATTCTTCATAATTAACACACTTTACTGGATTTTATTGTCCACACATATGTTGCTATATTAATGTGATTTATTTCACCTTGGTATTTTTAAACAACCTATTTTGCATTTTTTAAACTATCGAAGAAATTGATTATTCATCCATTTATTTTCAATAAAAGTAATATTTATAAATATTCTGAATGACGAAATTCTTGTTATACGAGTATAAACAATATTCTACGTTACACATATATTTGCTCTTCTTTAGAAAATAACGATATTAATATGATATTATTTATTTTATTTTCAGGAGAGCTGAACAAACTAAGTGGAGAACTATGGATCGCTAATATTAAGAAAAGCTACAATATATATAAATATTTCAGATGTATGATTTTATTTTTATTTTTTATAAAAATCAAAACTATATAGATATTACTAATCTTCTTGTCCGAGTCATTTATAATTCTAGTTAAAGTTTTCTTTCAATTTTAACATTAACGCTACATTATTATTTTTTTATTCAGAAAAAGTCGTTCTTAACTAGACTTTTAAAAGTTTCATAATTTGCGCAATACAATAAAAAATATAATTGAACGTTATTTCGTTTCGTACTATGTTTGGAATAATAATAATAATCTTTTGCCACACAAACGATTTGTTTTTTATAAAAATATATCTAAATTTGACGAGATGTAGGCAGTGAAATAAAGAACGATTTACTTTTTTCGACCTTGTTTGTATGCGACAGAGAGACACGGCGAACGGTTGCCCACTAATTGTTTTTCAAGTGACATCAATCACGCATCTTGAACAAAAAATTTATTTGAATAATCAGAATGTTAAAAGCAGATTTGGTTTTCTTCAAGAAATTCCTACTAAAAATATTCCTTCTAAAAATATCTCATATATTCAGTACATAAGTAAGAATAAAATAAAAGCTTTATTTTAATATTAACAATAAAAAGTGTATGATTATATCAAATACGTGGTCGTCAGGCTGTAATTTAATTTAAATTGAAAATAAACAATATTTAATTGAAAGAAACTTTAGAACGGTAATAAAAGGTATTTACTTATTAAAACTAGCTGTTTGTACCCAGAGCTCAGATTTAGTTATAATTTAAAATAACGGTTTAAAGAGGAGGACGTTTGCAAAATGTAATTATTAGAATAACTATATTTATAAAATGAGAACGTCCGGGAAAGATTTGACATGAGCAGGGTAACCAAATACTGAAAGATGGTCCTGTTGGAAGCCACAATAATCGGCGAGTATGAGAAAATGTTTGTTGAAGAGTGGCGTTCTATCCTCTCTGCCTACACCTGCGGGGAATAGACGCGATGGTAAGTAAGTAATAAAATAAATAATAATTATGCTAATAAATATAAGTACCTATATTAGGTAAGCTAACATCAGCAGAAGGATAATAATTATGAAACAAATTTTAATGGTTCATTACACTGTTTATTTTATACGTTTTTACAGTCACTCAAATCAAAACATCAAAACAAAGTGAAGACAAATTCATTTGTAACTGTCTAAACGGATTTTTTCTGTCTCCGTTTTTAATCTTCACGAGCGCCCACATTACAGAAAAGGAAGTTTGCATCTTGTATTTTCAGTGTAGCATACTCGTATATTCAATTTTTTAAAATATAAAAATATTGAATATTCCATAAATAAATAATAAAATAGTAATTTATAAATATTAGGTTTCAGATAATCAATTAACTAATTTTAGGTGAAATGCAAAATACAAGAATATGTTTGCTAGAACGTACTTTAAATGATCGTAAGCTGGCTCATTAGTATCTGCCTTGGCTTGCGCAACCACTTTTTTTATTTGACTCCTTGTTGATTTTTTTCGATTCTTCACATTCTTTGGTCTTCGGTAAGCTTTAATTCGTATCATTTTATACGTGGTTATTGGACTAAGTTTTTCATTTTTGTATATATATAATTAAGTGGTGTAGTATTTCTAAAAAAAATGTTTTTATAATACCAATTTCATATTATCCCTAAAAATGAATGACTTAAAAATGGGATAACTTAAAATTAGACAAAATATTAGGGTATGTATTAGGGATTCTGTATCGAGACAACCAGGGAATAAATTCCCAGAATCTCACATTTTTTGCTGTCTCAAGTCTTGGGAGATAATAAAAAAATTACCCGAGACTCGAGACTCAATATTACATATTTATTTTAAACAAATTAACTTCCCTATGTGTCCCATCTGACCATTGTCATACAACGAGTAGTTTAGGTAGTGAGTAGTTACCCAGCGGCGAGCGGTGAACGTGTATTAAAAAAAAATGAAAAGTTTCCAATTCTTCTCTAACAATACAGTCAGTTATAAAAATTTGCATTAGGAACAAATTAGTCCTCATAAATTTATTATTAATAAAAAAAATCTGAAGATCTGGATTTGTCGATTTGTTCAAACAGGGGATTATGTTTCTCCTTTAAAATGTGATGTTATGTTTTAAAATTAAATCGTGTCATCTTTTGACGAAATTGAATTTGGATAAGATGAAATCATTTGAAAACGGTTTTTAGGGACTTCAGTTTGTCATTGACTTTGGCCAAATACACACGTATTCCAATCTCTGCCGTATAAAGTTGTGTTAACAGATTTAAATCCAAATTTCGAAGAAGAATTTCTAAAGGTTGCTATTTTGTTTGCTTCACATGTTTATACATTTTATAATTTATTATGAAATTTATATTAGCTCATACATTTTTGCAAACTTTACATTGTAGTTATTCATTTCGTTTTTAACCACTTATATGAGTTAAATTTAATACACCAACCGATTTCGGAAAATACCTTTTCCTACATCAGGATATCAAATTAACTAAAACTATATGCCAAATCATTAGAATATTGTTGAATTCAATTTAAAAAAATAATTATTTAAAAAATATTAGTTATTTAAAAAATAAATTTAGTATCTAATTTAAATTATTATGATGATAAGGAAATTTACTTAATGATCCAAAATGATTATAAAAATCTTTAGGATATATTTTTAGAATAGGACTTGTGGTTTAATTTAGTTGGTTATTTATAACATTTTGGTTAATTTCACCTGCCAACTAACTAACTATAACTTGTCTCTAATGATTCTAAATTATTCCATTTAAAACCAACAATAAAACAGACAATCCCAAATTTTTAACTAAAGTATAATCATTTTCTAATAAATTATTGGAAAATTCTTAAAATCCATTAGGTATTATTTAAACATCTTAAATGCTCTTTGACTCTTATTAAAATGTCGTCCCGTTTTTCCAATATAATTAGAAAGCAGTACAATTTTTGCAGCTAAGTTTATAAACACCGGAATTATTCAATTTCTCATCTTAGCCTTTTGAGTTATTTTTCTATATTATTATTTTGTTAGTTATTTTTATTCTGGTAAAGGAATGCTAGAATAAATAGAATAGAACAAACTTTAATATTATTTTGATAAATTAATATTGAAGTATGTTTTTCACACAGATAATAGCCCTATCTACTGTACGTCATACATATGAATATTTATTAAAATGTATTTTCTTTTTAATTAAATATAATTCATGGTCTCGATTCCCGGGAATTTCCGGGACTTGAAAATATTGAGTCTCAAGTCCTGGGAATTGAAAAAAGTCGGGAATTCAGAATCCCTAATATTTATAATATTATACTTTTAAAATTAGCAATATTAACTTTGTGGTTAAAATGTATATTTTTATTTATTATCTTTGTTTTATTAACCACTTAATTGAGTTTAAATACATCAATTTTGCATATAAACGGTGTTGGTCACAAATTAAATAATTTGGAATTGTTGGAGATAAATAAAGCGTGTAAAACTAATCAAAAAATTATAAACAACCAACTAAATTTAATGAGTCCCATTAAAAAAATTTTTCCTAAAAAATATTCGGGTATATTTGTATTAAGTAACGATTTGAGTTAGGTACTAAAAAAAAAATTTTTTTTTTAAAAAAATAGATTCTGGTAAAGAAACAATTATATATGTTTTAGTTAGTATTGACATCCTGAAGAAGAAAATGGTATTTTTCGAAACCGGTAGATGTATTTAAACTCAATTAAGTGGTTAATAAAACAAAGATAATAAATAAAAATATGTATAATATTATGTTAATACAAATTAAATGAAACAACTAGAAAAATATACAAAAAAACCTCTCTATCAAAAAATCATTCAGTTGAACCGGGATTCGGACCCGGACCTCTTCTTATCTGGGGAAGAGGATAGGAAGATATTTTTGCTGTATATCTTTCTAGTTGATTAATTTAATTTATATTAAAATATCACAGATACGAGTGTGTTTTTATATAGTGCATAATGTGTTCGTGCCACCGAATTATTTTTTTCGTAGTTCCACAAAAACGGCCGTGAAAACTAATTACCCTAATAAATGTTATAACTCAAACATAATATACATATATGTATAGATTGATACTTCATACCTATTAAAGGAGATAATAAAAGCGATATATATACAATCTGTACTATTTACCTATTAAATAACCTATTGTCCACGGTTATGGAGTTACCTCCCACCTTCTTTTAATAAAGCTGTAATTAAGAACATTTCATCTTGCCAGGAATTGCATGCATATATAGATATATGATATATCTATAAGATCTATCTAATTAATATTATAATCATTATTTTCACACAAAACAGTGTCCACTTTAGTACGGGGTAGAGATTTAACGTAAAATATAATATGTACGAGTTTAACAAATATTTCCTGAAATGGAAATATTATGTGGATATATTTGATCTTTTTTACTGACACTCATATTTCCAGTGTTTGTACTTAAGACTAATATTACCAATTATCTGATCAGTGGGCTAAAAGAGGTAAGCACAAATATGCGCGGGACAGTAACCCAGAAAACTTTTCACTAAATATTCTGAATGGAGGCAATGAAGCTTATCTGTAGAAATTTTCTATGTTAAATGTAAAATGAAATGAAAATGATTAATATACTTATTATTTTTTAAACTTACGTTCTCTACAACACGATAGTGATTACAGAAGAAAACCTCGCGGAGCAACCTTTCGCACAATTCCCATAATCTTTACTATATGGAATATTTAATTGTACATGCACAATACCAATCCTTAAAACACACTCCTTTGTACTTTAAGTGATGATTGAATTAATGAACACGTGAGAAAAAAATATTTTAACATTTTAATTAAATAGTTGTTCTTAGAGTACTTAGAAATATTTTTTATGAAGATATTATTTTTTAATAAAATATATTGTTTTATTTAATACTAAGTTTGTATCTGAAAATGTACTAAACTATTTATTATACACTTGTTTAGGAAGTTGAAGAGTTGAACACAATAAATAATTAATTAATTGAAGATAAATCGGTATTCGTTTGTAAAATCAAGATTAATTTACATTTAAGATGATAATTAAAGCATTCATATCTAAATCGCTATGATGCATACTTTTTTAAAATTTGAATTGTCTGTTTAGAAAGAAGTACGGCGAAATAAGTGCGTAACGATTCAACGCTATCGCGCTGTTATTTTCTTTCGATGTTTAGAAAAGTGGAATAGACTCTCTGGAATAGTTCGGGCGCCGGCGGCGCGGCGTCGCGGCGTCGCGGTGCGAGCGGAGAGATACCGAAGCGATCACTGCCGGAGCCGAGCTGATCTGCCGGACGTCACAACGCCTGATAATGCTTTATGTTGCGCGCGCAATGAGCATATTTTTCCTTTTCAAAATAAATTTCGCAATTTTTCCTCCGAATTGAGATCTTAAAATACTCAGTCAACGCAGAAGTGAGCAACCTGTATAGTATACGTAGTGACCACATTGTCCTACAAGCGACTTGTTTTTAAGACCATTTATACATATTTATATGAAAAGTATCAGTTAGATAAGTACACTTTTTATTACTTGAAAGTTGTTAAAAAATCTAAAGGCAATCACCGCTAGCAAAAAAATATGTTTCGTTAATATATATTTTTTTAAATTTTAATTACGAAACGATGACGTAAAACAACTTTGATGACGTTGATAGTGGAAATCATTATCAGAAACACAAATACTTTTTATCATAATTATAACATTACTCCATATGTCTAAGATAAAAAAAAGGATTCGATATTTTATTAACATTTTTTTGGATATACAATATTCATAATAATTGTAAATACTTACAAAATATGTTGTTTGAATGAGTTAAAATAAAAAAATTGATCAGTAAATAATTATCTATAATCGATACGTATCTTAAATAAATAAATAATTAATTTTTTTATTCGCAGAATAAATTTTTGTACATGTTTTTTGATTCCACTCGTTTAATTTATTCGAGACGCGTTTCACCTTGCGAGGGCATTATCAATCTAACAATTTTACTCGACAATTTGTATTTATAACTATAATGGGGAACAGCTATACAATTTATTTACAAGAGATGAAAAGGGACAGCATTATTCATAGATATTCTGAGGATTTCCATACATTGTAAGAAACCATTCAATTTCAACACTAATCGTATTTTAATGTCATATCCTTATTCTATTGATTATGGTTTACAAACTTACTGTGGTCTACAGTCGTGAGTCGAGATCTGCGCCAAGATCCCCGCATTACAGATTTGTAGATTTGGAGCGATCGATGAGTATTATTTTGTAAATGGTGACCTAAAAATACCTTCATCAGATCAGATGTAAAAAAATTTTTTTACCGTCAATTAACCGGCCAAGGCAAGAAAATCGATACAATTAGACAAGGACACAAGCGCTTTATAATTGTTCCTGTTATTGGGGCATATTATAAACTCGTAATACTATTTAAAAAATATTTTCCAACGTGATTTAGGCGGTGAATTTCTCTGTATGCTCAAAGCTCAACTATGTGCACAATACGTCTACATTCCTCGCGATCTTGAGCCATGTTGATAGTAGTGCTTGAAGAGAACCCTGTTAATTACTTTATTTGGTTTAAGCATCTTACAGGAGACCATTCTCCTGCTTGCCTACTCCTTAATTATTCTTGTGATCACGATTATTTCGAGATTCTCACCGTTTCTTGTAGCAATTTGTCTAAAGTATGAAAGAATTATTATCCTGGATGTTCTTAAAAGTCTATGGAGGGTAGAAAAATTTGTTGCGAATAAATATCAGAAAGCCAAAATGCTCTTGGAGGGGAGCACATGTTTTTTTTCTTCACTAAATTAGACGAGGAACTAAGACTTATGTAGTTCAATAAGACGGCGAATCACCAGCCCCATTCAATATCCTAGTGGCTTACGCACATGATAATAAAGATGTCGGATATTGTCATGTTCTCAATTACATAGCTATTTAAAATATTGTATTTTAGAATCTAGATTAGCAATATACGAAAGGTGTATATGTGTGTATATATGTCGAGGTTTTTATACAATGTTACATCTAATTTATGAATTAGTGTATTCGCAAAAAATATTTTGTACAATTTTAAAGTCTAATATATTTAAAATAAAATATGCAATTTCACGGCCCGGTAGATAGACAAACTACTTATTTGTGAATTCAGTGTCAACTTACATAACAAACGGTGCCAATAAATATATTTTTTTTAAAATGACAAAAATACATTAAAATTTAATTCCTTCCTACCTTCCCACACACACGCACACACACATACATATCCAGGAAATGTTTACACATAACTACGAGATAACTAATTATTTCACTTACTCAATTTTTTTTAGTGTTTTATTAAAATTTATGTGTACGCTGTGTTCGCAAATTGTGTGCTCGCGCACATGTGCACAGTTTAGAGAAAATATTGTATGTATCATCATCATTGTTGGGCTAAATTGAAAGTACGAGACAGGCAACTGTGGAAAGCGAAAAAAGAGAGGCCTATATTCGAAACTGGACTTATTTCAGTCCAAGAAGATTAAAACGTGCAGGGTGTCGATTGCCCGACAACTTGCCTGGTGTTACCTGACCATCGCGTCTTAGGACACCATCAACTTTAAAATACTGTTATTTATGTATATCTATACTTAAAAATGAAAAAAATATGTATTTGAATGCAGTTTTACTAGGAAAAAATCGTACTTGCAAATAATTAAAATACCTTACCACAAATAATAATATAACTAAGAATTTTAAATATGAATTAAATATATTAATTAGAAAGATATACATATAAAATCAATTTTGTCGAAAAATATTGTTGCTGCGCTACCGAGATTCATCTCTTTCCAAACCGGCATTATCCAACTATGCTACAGCGACGATATTTTTAGCGACAAATTTTCGAATCTATATGTTACCTTTTTGATATTAATACATTTAATCGTTTCATTATTTGAAAGAACCATTTACCTTATTTTTACGGAATCTCAAATACCTTTGAGTAATCTGATAGCAGACGCCAGAATTATCAATTCATTTTTATTAAATTTTGGACACATTGATACAACTTATTATTAGGATAATACATTCTTATTGTGAAGTTGTAATTATTCAGAACATAGGTCTGTGATATTTTAAATATGAATTAAATATATTAATTAGAAAGTTAATAATAATAATAATTACAACTTCACAATAAGAATGTGTTCTCCTAATAACTAAGAATTAGCTAATTCAAAATACCACATGTTTAATAATATTACAGAAATGTTCAACAACTGATACTTTTATACGTAATGAGTCAATAACTGGATATTAGTCAGTGTTTCTAAGAATATCATTAATGTACGAGTATTTATAATCCACTTTATGAAAGAGTCATTTTATGTTTGAACTCACTGAACAGCGTAATTTTGAGTTAATTAGATCCATAATAATTAAAGATTTATAAAGAGACTTATTCTGATTTAATGTGATGGTTACTCCGTCAGATTACGTAAAATTCGGTCCAAATCCCGGGAGGTACGAACAACACCCGATGATTTTTTGAGAACGGAGAATCTGTTCAATGTATTTTAAAAATAAATCTAACATAATTAACAAGGTTGATATAACTCAGCTAGGAAAGCATTCTACTGGCAATATAACGATTTAAGTCTCGGTGACAGATCTGTTTTTTCCGAAAGATGTCATTTGCATAGATAAATATCTATTATAGCTTATGCTTTTTTTTTAAATCTTTTCTTTTTTTGATCCTTGATATATTATAGTTATTGATTTTTGTTCAAGATTTTTGATATCGAAACCTTTTCTCTTTAAGGAGTGCAAAAATTCGTATTTCTTTTTATTGGAATATTGCTTTCCTAAATTTTCAAAATCACGAAGAAAACACAACATTATTTATTTTCAAAAGGATATATTTGAAAACAAAAACCGAGATTTTATTATTGAACGTCAATAACAAACATTGAAGAATTTAAAATTAAAACATAGGTAGGTACATTCTATAACTTTTTATACGATATCGTGTATCGGCATAGTTAACTTAACAAAATACATGTGTATGTATGATATATATATATATTTATTCATATACACATGTTGTAAGATATGAGACAGGACTCATCTGACTCGTACTCGTCAGACTTGGTCTACCCGGAAACGTTAAAAATTCACCATCTTATCCCTAGACGCGCTGCTATTGGTCTAAGCTTAATACCATAGTGAAGAAAAAAGGTGGCGTGCATTTAAAAATAATAATTAACCTTAATTTTGTAACGTCACAATATACATATGTGGAGACCCTGAACGTTTCTCACAGTTACCTGGTTGATAAACCAGGCTCAGGTAGGTTCAGGGCCTCCAAATTATAACTTCATTCTTTGCTTTTTTTTAAAATTGTTACACCTTTATGACAATTTAAGTTTAATTATTAAAGAGATTTCTAAATAGCAACAACAACTCTGAATTTTCCAATCATCTTTTGAAAACAAACCATTCTTTTGACATTAATAAGGGTTTAGAAATTTTCCATGCAAATGCCAGGGGTAGATTAGATAAATAAGAAATTTTAGAAATAAGAAAAAGTACCTACATATTAATAGTAAATTAAACATTATAAATAACCAAATCCTTTTTGCTAGTAGTCACATTTAAAATTTGTTTTTCAACATTAGTTCCTATTTACCCACCACTTATATTTATAGTTTTGTTTTTAAATGTTTGCATTTTAAATTTTAGTATTCATTGTATCTTGAAGAAGGGACCATTGGTCTTGAAACGTGTTGATTTATATAAACAGTGGTATAAACAAAGTGTTTTCTTATTATTAATATTATGTTACCACAAATTAACTTTGCAATTATTGAAAAACTGTATTTATTTTAGTCATCACCTGATGATGAGAGTGAAGACCCAAGCAGTACAAAGTTTAGTTGGTGAAAATTCAAATATGTAATAATGCACACAATTAATTGTGAAATAACAATGCTTGTCGCGAGTGTATTTAAATTAGTTAGTTTTTAGTGTAAACCAATAAATACCAAGTCAATAGAGCAAGCACTAAGTGAGGTTGGTAGCCAATATTAACCAAACTGTCGTCTGTTGTAACCAATATGAGTAATATAAGGCCTCCGAAACATGAACAAAGTCTGGCGATGAACCCGCCGTTATTTAATAATGAAGTATTTAAATACGATTGTGTATATATAAATTAAATATTTTAGATGTAATATTCTCGGACCTAAAACTTTTATAAACTATATTCTATATTATTCAAGTCCTAAACGTTCAGCATTACTACTCATGGAGGTTTTGTTTATTCGTTCCAGTGAGTTTATCATTCTAAAGCAATAATTTATTAAATGAAATTGTAATTCTCTTAATAGTATTATTTTAACTACAGCTTTAACAAACTGCTATAAACGGCCGTCGTATTGAATTAAATTGTCTTTGTGATTTATCAGTGTTTAATTAAATAGTCAAGTAACTTTATTTCACGGTTTTCAAAATGTTCTTGTATTGTTCTTGCTTATTTTTAGCACTCGTACGAATACATTTAAAACTTCGCGTGATTTTCTCATATCAATAAACATTTACCGTTGTCGGGCACCAGTTTATAATTTCAATTTGTACCTGTAGTTAGTATTACCAGATAAAAAAGCGTTATTAGACCCTGCGCCGGATCCAGGTTTCAGCGGCATTACAATTTTAATATGTATGTTAATATTTGTTATTGTCAGGATACAGATTTTTTGAATAAATATCTAATATAGATCGTTCAAAGATTTAGTAATAACAGTTCTTGTTTATCGATCTACAAATCTAATGTTTTATGGCTGTGGATACGTATTAATTATACCTACAACTAAGCCTCCTGTAAATGTGTTTTTTTTATGTTCAGTATTCTAAGCGAAAAGTGTATAACTTTGCATATAGCACACATAATTTTGAACAAATGTTATATAAAAAATTTGGTCTAGAATGTTTCATTACCGAGGCATAGTAAAAATATATTTTCACCTAACTTAAATACTCAAGATTTTGAAATGATATTGTATTAAGATTGTACGAATTGTATATATATCTATAAATAATATTTAATTTGCCTAAAATATATATAATTTTTAGTTTTAATTTTGAAATCTAACATTCTTTGTATAAACCACATTGATTAATTTAACGTCGATCGGTATCGATTCTACTCTACTTTCTGCTCTATAATAAAAATACGCAAATACATCCATTGTCGGGTGAAGGCGGGGTCCAACTTTAGACCTGCATTTTTTACTAATAATAACTTAGGTATGTAAATTAAAAACAAACTCCATTGACATAGTCTACCCATTAAATCAATCCGAATGATCAATCAACTCAATTGCAATGATTGTGACTGATGACTTATGAACTATATCTATCTACGAGTGTCAGCCCATGGGCTATTACGTCATGTGTACAGGAAAACTGTAAGTTAAATATTAACAAAAATATGTCCATTTTTATTTAACTAGTGACTTTTCCATGAAATTTTTTAACTGTATTTTCTAAACCTTTATATACTTTATACTAAATAATCATATACATCCAGATAGAGAACGCTCTGATCTATCTGAAGGCGTATTCAAAAATTATGTGGGACAAGAAACAACAGTGATATTTAAAAAAAATAGTGATATTTTGGAACTGCTTTTCCTGTTGGCGAGCCAAATATTAATTATATAACTTTTGTTAAAATCAATTGATTATATCAAGTTGTGTATAAGTGTACATGTAAATATAGTGACCCTTGTCAGGGGTTACCAATTGAATGAATGAATTTCAACCAGTTATTATTCAAAACAACTATTAAATTACTGTACACAAGCACCGTAAATTCCTCAGTGCACCGCCATAACCAAAAAGAGTTCTCAACGTATATGCGCAGTACGCAGAGCGCGACTGTGCGGCCATTTTTAAGCTAAACCGTGTCTACAATATCACCATAACCTCAATTAAAAACATGGAATCTACCTGGCCTAAACTGATCAAGAAACGTGCTGCTGTTGGAATATCCATACAAACAATAACCATTTAGTGTATTTTTAGCTACGTGATATTTTATGTTAAGCTAGTTATAATTGTTTAATTATTAACATTGTCGTAATTATCTAGTGGATCAAATGAAAGGATAATGTTGAAAGATGACTGATAATGTTTTACTAAATTAGTGTAAGATCGCAAGGGACATGCTAATAGGTATCAATGAGGCAACCCCCCCCCCCCCCCCCTCCCCCTTTTAACCTGTCAATTTCATGATTGTTCTTTAAACTTGGTGCATGGATTGGTTTTTGATTAGAGAAAAACAAAAAGCAATTGGCATAACTATTTCTTACGTTAACCTTTAATAAAAATAATTATTTCCTTTAGTTATTACGTGAAGTATTTTCAAACAATAGATTAATTATGTTCAGTCATAGAAAGTGTTCTTAAAAACGTCCATACATTTTTATATGGGTAAGAAAGTATTATTTTACGTTAAAACATAAACTTTAAAAACACTATTAACATGACAATGCCGATTTATTTTTTCCAAAGACGTTGGTTAAACGAAAGTACGTATATTGTATTACATATATTATATGTGATTGTAAAATATCATTAGTAATAGCATAACCTAAATCTATACCTACTGCACGTCACTAAGTAATAGGTACAAAAAATTAACAAAAAGATTTAATACGTAATTTAATATACATTTCACATTTAATATACGTTCATAAATTGATTACTAAAGATTAATATAAAAATTATATTTACGAATAACTTTTCATATATTTTTAATTTTGCTTCAGTTCATAAACATAGGAATCAGTTTCTTGTACTAAAATTTTAATTTATTGAGTATATATAATATAAATTGTAAGATATTGATAGAAAGATTATTTTAATATTTATAAAATGACAAACTTAAAAATACTATTAATATTACTAAAAAATTATAAATAAATAAACTGTATATATAGTGTATAAAATACAGTTACATTTTGCAAAAAGGCATCTATTGGATGACAGTTTGGCATACAGCATATAGAAATAGCATGAGTCACGCAGCTACTATGAGAGCGTACACGAAATACATTTTGCAAGTTCTCGACTGCCGACTGATGAACTTGTATACATTTTTCGTCGTGTAATTTCAACCTCACTCGATTTTGCTCATGCCGAGAAATAGAAGACGATATAACATATTGTAGTACCTACTTAATATGTATGTTGATTAGACTCCCGTGTAATGTAAAGCGTTGTGCAGCTTGTGGCGGAGGACGAATGATAATGAATGATAATCATGAAAGAAGAATCTTGAATAAATATTGACCGCGACGGCTCAGAACATTACTCGGAGTACGAGTACACACACCCACCGAGCGGGCGGTAGGTATTCGTGTTTGCTCACTTAGTGTTTCTAACTAAACCAACTTACAAATACCTATTTTGTATAATGAATCATAAATAACTCGTATAAATGGAATGGATCTGATTATTTTTAAATCACAATTATTTTTTACGTTAAAAATTCTTAGACAGACTGACAGTTCCACCTAACGATGGTTAGTCGAGGCGCGGTAACACGCCTCACGCCGGGTCCCAGCGACCTTGCGGCAGCCACCGCCAGAGGGTCGCGGAGCTTCACGTGACGGCGACGAAGAGCGGCATCTCAGATATTCTTCTCTCGCGACTGCACCAGCTAAGAACTCTCATATTGGCTAGTTTCGCATGTGAAATAACTATATTCCATGTAATTAAACTTCTTGGTCTACCATCTTAAATGTATTGTGTGCCTGTTCAATCGCTACAAATAAAAAATCTCGACAATACCACAGGTACATCTCTTATTGTCATACCCCGATAACTCACTCCCAGTAAATTAAACCTTTTGTGTAAGAGTCAAACCACGAATTGGGATTGCCAACAATCATGAAATCAATAGGTTAAGATAATAAAATTCGCGAATTAGTAAAAGAGGAAGTAGACACTTCAATGATTTTCGGGCAGTTGTAACCCTTTTTAATGTTATTCTGTTATTAAACAGCATAGGTAACGACTCCATACAAAGCGGATCAACTGAAAGAAATTTTCAATTCAGTAAATAGCGATTTATATGACTCTAGTAATTCACTAGCTTAAAGATAGAACTGAGTAATGTAAATAGCACGATGCGGCGAATAAAAAAAGAGCGCCATGAGTACAGCGATGAGTTTTTAGATCTAAGCAATTAAAGTCTCTACTGGTACACAGTGGTATTCGAGTATATTTGTATTGAGTAACAATTTAGTTAGGTACTCAATTTATTTTTTAAATAATTGTTGTATTTTTAAAAATAGATTCTGGTAAAGAAACAATTCTATATGCTTTAGTTAGTATTGACATCCTGAAGAAGAACGAAACCGATAGATGTATTTAAAGTCAATAAGTGGCTAATGAAACAAAATTAACAAATACAAATAACTATCAATCGGTTGCGACGAGAAGACACATTGCTTATACTCAGTCAAAGCAACTCGCTAATAGTAATTGCAATTATACAACATGCGGTGCCTGCAAGGTATATATTTTTTTATATTATTCTGGTTTAACAAAGTTTTCTGCTATTATTAGAAATGATCTTAAAGTAAATATCGTTATCGTGATTTAATTTAATACAATACGTACCTAATATTACCTTAAGGATAAAGCAGAAGTTAATTTGTCTGAAGCAGCAAAATCTCAATCTCAGCAATCTGAAGCGAACAAAACTGAATAAACTATTTGACGGAGCAACGAAACTACTGAAGAAACAGAGGCGCAACTTGCTCAACGACGATTGTGAATACATAAAACACGAAGCAACAAGATTGCCAAAGAGACGAACGAGCGCTGAATAATGGGTTTTCTACGAGCTCAAAACTCGAAAACCACTCATAAGCCGGCCATACACGCAACGTTATACCTGACAGGTATACTTGTTTAGGTCGCCTGTACAGGCAAAGCGAAGCGTGTGTGTGACAAAACTGGCAGGTATCCTTACCAGTACAGACGACCTGACAATAATTGAAAATTCATTCTTTCTACCTGTGGGTAAGTGCTAACATCAGGCAAACCTGAGCGTGTGACTCAGTTGGTCCGTCCACCGCGAAGGGAAAGGTCACGTTGCGTGGTTCTAAAAAATGGCGTCTCGCAAGCGCAGCGTAATTGTGGAAGATTTTATTGAATTGTATAAATCTGAGCCATCCATTCTTAAATAATTACACTAATCTTGAGGCTCTACGTTAAATTCCTTTACCAAATTGACGTGACCGTATTGGCTTCCTTTTAACGACCATTCTTTACACTACTTTTGTCGGGGTTTTTTTGCTTCCTTTCGTAGGATGACGAGAAGATCTACTAGCGCTACCGAATCGTCGTCACAGGATGGCCGCTACGTATATGGCCAATGTTGAGCTTCGGTCTTGTCATGTTTACCCGAACAGGTATACCTGTCAAGTATTGCGTGTATGGTTGGCTTAAGCAACTGACTAAATTTAAAGGACAAAGCATTAGTTTATTCAATCTTTTCTCCGACTCTCATTGACAATACTTCATGAAAGTGCTATTATTGCGATCCACTTAAGTTTGAATATGAGATGAAGAGAAGCTAAGATGAAGGTTGAGAAGGCGAGGCAGCCACCTGGACTGTGCTGTTCCGCTGGAAGAATATTTGGTGATAACTTGATTTGTTTCGGCTTTTAGCAAGTATCTTTTTTTCGGCGTCATTCGGTGAATATGAATTTAATATATACACGTATATACAAGAACCCAAACCCCGAGCAAAGCCGGCTCATAAAGCTTATATAATATATATTTTAATATAATATTATACCAAAAACTTGACTATCGATCAGAAATACCTATACAATATTAGGTATGCTGTATTGAATTTTGCGTATAATATATTTTTTATTAAGGAAATTCTGCTTTTATATTCAAAAATATCAAGGGAACCGGAAATAATATGGCATTCAAGATAGTTACCAATAGAAAACAGAATATTATTAAGGTTCATATCTTATGAAAACTCAATAAAGTATCGGTTTTTTTTCGCAAAATTTCATTTATATACTGAAATACTGGTGAAATGCTGGTTTGAAATACATTTACATACATCCTATGCAAATATGGTCCCAGGCATCACTTGAATGAATTGATAAATAAATTCTGAATTCTACCTGCTACACACTACTCGGACAAATTATTTTTTACGCATATCCTAGAAAAAAAATGTTTAGTGTAAGACAATAAAAGATTCTAGATCTAGCATTATTTTTCAATTGATATCATCTTTGCTATATAGAGAGTTGAGGCATCAAATTCTTTGAAGCTGAAGAACTTTTCGAATTAATAAATGGATTTATCAGAAAAAGTACTAGCAAAGGGATATGGCATTCTGTTGATTTAGCAAAATATTAATTGTTTGTGGCTGTGTTAAATACAAGTAATCGTTGAAAACTTTGTCTCTTGTTTATCACAGGTTTATTGAAAAAATAGAGGAGATGGTTTAAGCAATTTAATGTTATCGTCCCAGCGGGAGATTACTCTTTTTGATACAAATTAAACGCCTTTATCGAAATAAAATCCAATCGAACACAATAGTCAAATTTTGTATATTTATCATAAAAAGCTACATTTCAGGCTACGTGTAGGCAACTATTTTATAAAATAGGCTAAGTATAAAAAAGTCGGTTTCACTTCACCCCTCGTGAATATATTAGAAAATACTCAAAAATCTCTATTAAATCATAGAGAATATTGCTGTAGCTAGGAATATTAAATTAAATTAAAATAAAAGATGGACAAAATTGTATATAAAAACGGTGCCTGGACCCTGTGGAAAACATTCCCGCAGTGGATTCGTAACAAAATTTCAATTTTTTTCCCACAGTTGAAGAAGATTTATATCTTTTCTGAACTAGTATAGTTTTCGAGGCAAAGCCTTGACTATTGTACATGCTATCGTGCCGAAATTTCGGCCTATGTTTCATCAAGGAAACCATTTACAAAAACGCGATCTAACCCAGAAGAGACGCCAGTTCCGTACACTAGTTCTTGCGAAAACCTCAAAATTAAACGAATATATCACTTTCAAACTAATCGTTAGTTTATTTATCGAAATAGAAAGTCTACGAGAAAATACATACTCAGTCAATTTCTATGATATTTTAAAAATAAATAAATTAGGAAGATAGGTATCTTTTTCAATGTGTAATCTGGGAAAAGGTAGTAGAAAAGGCTCAAAATGGATTAAATCTAACTACAACATGGCTTGACAAAAATCTACTAACGCTTAATGGTCTGAAGCAAAATATATGTGCTTTTCCATTAATAAAATAGTAGGAATAACTTCTCACGATATGTTGGTGGTTCACACATGCCAAACGAAAAATATACCTTGTGGCTGTACTCAACTTCAGACAACGGAGAGTATACGGTATTTAGGAGTACAAATTGACCAACACCTAACTGGAGAAAACATATTCAGTATCTCACGAGCCGAATAAGAAAGCTCGCCTATTTTTTAGGGAAGTCAAGAAGTACTCGATATATCCTTGAGATGAATTGTGTACTTTTCACTGTGCCACTCGCTACTTAACTACGCGATTGTCAGTTGGGGTGGTGCAGCTATTAGTATTCTAGACTCCGTAAGTAAAGCCCAATAAATGTTTTTGGGAGTTATTCATAAGAAACCCTTTCGCTATCCTTCAAATGAACTCTTCAAAAAATTGAACGTCCTAGACCTCCGTCAAATGTATATTCTTGGTATACTAAAATACTTTGCCAGCATAAACAATATTACCAGCAAATTACGCACCCTCACTTAACAAGGACACAGACTAATTGTCACTATCTTGTGCCAAAATTAAACAAAACTTTTGTACAAAGCTTCCATTTGTTCCTAGCACCAAAAATATACAACAGTCTAAATGCAAACGTGAAAAATTGCAACCACAGTCTTGCATATTTTTCACGAAAAGTGCAGTTCTGGCTCCACGAAATGGGGAGAAATTACGCCAAGGAACTTTTAAAGGTCTAAACTTAAGATTAAAACTGCTACAACAGTATATTTAATTACATCTTGTTTTACTCTTTATATATACTTTATTTTTTTACATTTTTATTATATGTTATACACTTTTCTCAAATGTTTATCCAATTATAATATAACACACTGTACTAAGAATTTAAAAAATAAATTATCATCTATCTATTATTTAAGGTATACATAAAAAATCTATCTATCAAAAAAATATTTAGGTTCCTACCGGGATATAAATGTTCGGTTAATATGGCGAAATGGTAGCGTATTTCCTCGGATAGGGAAGTTCCGCATTCGTATCCCGATATCAATACTTTTTAGTAGAAGATTTTTATGAACTTATTTTTATATTTATAAACCAACGTTTTAATTCGCATTTTTATGTTAAAACAACGTAAATTTAAGAAATATTTTGTGTTTTTTTTTAAACTAAACCCTTAAAAACATAGCAACATGGTTAGCCGGATCACAAACAGTATTCACCACTTGTCCAAACTGATGTGTATTCTTGGTAACTTAGAATAACTCCTCGATTCTGAGACATTTCACAACCAGAACAATTTCTTTCTATCCGACCATTAATTCACTTAAATTCATTATTGCTAATGAAATATATTAACGATAGATTCTTCTGTAACACCACAACTAGAAGATCTCTAACATAAATATCTAGTCCCGTCCAAATCCAAACTCTCATCGAGTGTAACTAAATCAATGTGAAATTTTAGAAATTGCACCTTTAGTCAGAATATATGATATCCTTCGATATATTTTCAGAGTAAGAGCTACGGAAAAACGTGAATGAACAATTTAGTGCTGCTCGTGAGTACGGCTGAAGAATAAGATGACTATGAAAACACATATTCATTGCTAAATCTGTTCTAAGAAAATTACAAGGACTAATGTACAGAATAATCTGACTCTCTAGGTTGTGAAAACCATTTTTATCCAAAAATTAATTCTGCGGGACCATTTATTTATTCTGCTTTAATAGGATTAATATGTTCAACTATGTACTAAATCGGTAATAGACTTTTATACATAAAAAGATAATACCTGATTTCAATATTACGCCAAATTGTTTCCTAAAAAAATACAATCCATGCATTTATTAAGCGATTGAACAATATGCAATATTATACTATTCCACGAGATGACGATTGATAATTATTGATAAATGTTCTTTAGATTTATGGCAAATAAATTTCTTCTTGAAATAGTCTATTAATTTGTCACATTTATTTAATACTTTTTCAAAAATGTAATCATGACTGCAGTGTCATACTTGACTTCTGTGGCAATCATTACCAGTGTCGTAATTACAATCCTGAAGCACCAACTACTATGGGCGGGCCATACTCGGCATAGCTATCTCACGGGAAAATAAGACATTACGGAGCCGAGAAAAAGGTTCAAAAATATCCTGAGTGCGAATCTAAGCAGATGTGGCATAAACCCTGAACACTGGGAAACCGCGGCTCATGATAGAGGACAATGGCGTCAAAAAGTACACTGCACAAGGGAAACTTGCGAATGGAAAAGGGCTAATGAAATTATTTAAATAAGGAGAAAGAGGAAAGAAAAGGAGGAAGATTCGTCACACATAACCCGTGCACAACATGTGGAAGTGTGTGCGGTTCGAGAATAGGGCTCCTCAGCCACACTCGAACTCACAATCGTTAACCATGTCAGACGTCATCATCGTAACGAGAGACCGCCGGAGAAGAAGATGATTGCCTTCTATAGAGGAGTACGGAGACTAAAGGATGAGTAATGTGTATTTTCTATAAAGGAGCAAGGAGATAGGGAAGAGTCATTTTAATATTTGTAATTTTTTTCTTCTCTTTACTCTAAATACTTTCTAAAGAAAGAAAAAATACTGCAAATATTTAAAAATAATGCGTAACTTCGCTAGAAAAAAATATTGTTTCGAATTAAACCCAAGCTTTTTGCATCAAATCTAATCCTTTTAAAAATAATATAAATTATAAACAAACTATTTTTATTATATTTTCAAATTATCTTAAATACGTGACGTTAGGTATCAATGTCCATTTTCATAGTTTTGAGAAAATCGTTAAAAACATGTACACATTTAAATTTAAGACTAAAATAAAAACTAAAAATGCAGTCACCTAACCCACTGAGATTAAAAAACTTAGAATGTATATATAATATATATATCAAATTAATTTTAATTGTGTTTCACATAAATCAGTGTTTTATGTAAATTATATTCAAATGAATTAATATTTAATAATCAGAAATTAGGTAGGTAATAGCATAAAGTAGTATTCATTTTATATGGCAATGAAATTGATTTCTTCGATGGGTACGCAAACTGATTCACTGTCATCTGCGTCTCTTGATTCTTTATGACTTAAACACGTTTCCAGTACATTTTTATAATAGAATAAACACTCATTAGCTTTCCAATTATTGCCATAGTGCTTTATTAGAAGTTTGCCAACGTCGTTCAGCTCGGTTATTTTCACATTAGAGGCGGAAATATCTATCATGGTGGGATTAACATGCAACATGGATATTTTGGGTTTATAGATATCTCTCCAGCGACAATTACAACACCAGAACGCTTTTTCCTCAACAAAAATCTATTGGATTGTGCGACTTGAAAGTGCCATTGACCCGGAGGCTTTTGAACTTGTTGCACTACATATTTCCAGTCCAAAACTGTTACTTCCTAGATGATACACTTTTCTGTGCTCCTTAAATGCCCTCTTTACAGTGACCTCTTTTTTCTTAATCTTCTTTTCTATACCAACAAAAACTCGATCAGGTGGAACGAGTACCCCAATATGGGAAATATAGGTTCAATGTTCTTTACAGCACGACTGCCACTTTCAAATTACTTCATGCACAGTGCTGGTTCCTTCAAAATCAGTAGAACAAAGTAGATGATACTCGGCACTCACAACCTCGTTTGAACTCTCTGTCCATACAAATATGTGAACACTATCTGTAGTGAGTTTGGAATCGGAATTGCTTAAAACTGCTGTAAATAATATGCAGCTTGATCTGGGACTTTAGGCAGGGGTTAGTTCTTATGAAAATCAAAATATATTGTTGTCATATAATAATTTTCCTCTTGCAATATCGAATAAAAGGCATTATGCACCAGTTTTTTTATAATTCAAGTCCAATGTTAAATTGTAAGTCCCAAATCCAATGTTATACTATGTAGTAAACACCTTTCGAAAATATGATGTCATCGAAACACAATTATTATTTGCAATAACTGCTTCTGCATTACATATTATACTCAATTTACAAATATTCATTTCGGAAGACAGATATTGGCGTGCTTTAATTTTACTGTGACAGTAATGTATTTCCAAAAGAACCAGCATCGTTATAAATTCTACAATTGCATGTTTTTCGATTGACAAGTTTGTTATTCTTTCTATCACTTCCTTGATTTTCAACAGGCGGAGCTCCTGACTTGAAATGTCTTTTAATGACATCTAGAACATGCATTTTATTGTCATGTAAAACATAAAAAATGTGTCTCTGCAGACAAGGCATGTTCTCCTTTGTTATAACATTTCTAATAATGTAAGTAACTGAAAGAGATTTTCTTTTTTGCTTTTCGCTGCTCATATTACTATCGCTTTGACTCTTATTAACTTTATTCGGAAGACAATATTTTAACAGGATTGATACATTTAATTCGGCAATAAATAAAACTTTTTATGAAATTCCATCATATCAGACATATTTATATGCTTTTGTGATATGACGCCACTTTGGCTAAGCAAGTAATATTGGTGCAAAATATCTATGACGAGATAAATAATAGTTGGAATATAAGATATCCAATTCGATTTTCAAATTACAATTTTTATTGCGATTCCTATACGAGTTGAATGCATCAAAAATATTTAAGTGAAAATGAGAATAATGCGGGAGTTGCTTGGCAACCGTTTTAGCGTCATCAGCTTCATTGGCTTGGGGTTCGTTTAAATTGATTTATTTCGTTTTTTCTGTTTCTATAATTATAAAAACATCCTTTTTTTCTTTCTTTCATTATTTGTACCATTTTTGGTAATTATGTTTAAAATTTATTGTCTTCTTAATCTGTTTTAGAGGATTTTTGGTAGAATTTTTTTTTTACTAGAAATTTTTATTGTAAACATATGAATTTACCAGACAAAAAAATATTAAGCATATTATGGCGTCTGAAAACCTTTCTTATTTTGAGGCAACAAAATCCTTTTCTCCTGCAAAATCTTCCTTTGCGGAAAAAACTTCTACATCATCTACTAAATTTTCTGCATCTCCTCTCTTCTCGCAAGTACTTGCGGAAAAAAATAACCATATCTCTATGAAACCACTTTCACAAAAGAAAACTAGTTTCACTTTCCGTACCCCAAAAACATATCAGCCTTCTTATCTATCAAATGACCAATCCACATTAAATTCTATATATATTTCTCCCAATGGTAATTCCCAATCTAAAGATAACTCCGATGGAGTTGCTTTCCTTTCAAATAATGATTCTCTTTCTTTTAATAATAATAATCCTTCTGATATTATTAAAACTTTATTAACTCTTTTAATTAATATTATATCTCAAAATAAAATACCGTCCAATGCTGCCGAAATAATTTCAAACATATCAAACTCTCTCCCAAATAATGGCAGTTCTTCTTCAGTGGAACGCGAGTAGCGCTGTTTCTAATGGAATTAATCTTCTTTATTTATTACTGAGCTACTCCAAGACCTAAATATCGACTGCAATCTAAAAAAGCTGAATTACTTAGCTACGCGATAGAACTTGACAGTGCTATGTCTTCTTCCTTTCATCCGTCAGATTTTATAATAAAATGGTAGACATTCTTAAAAACATATCTTAGTTAGCTCTCTCTTTTTATCCATCAGATCAAGAACTTCCTCAGCCATCTAATCTCACTAATTCTCATCCTCTTGAAGGCCCTTTGGTTATTTCTGAATTAAAATTAGTTCTTCAAAATTAAAAATGATTCCTCTCCTGGACCAGATGACATTCCGTATTCTTTAATAAAACTAGCTAATTTAAAATCCCATACAATAATCCTTCATATTTTCAATGAAAGCTTTTCCACGGGGACGATATGAGGATCTATTCAAATGGATCCTCATGTCGTCCTGCTGCTTTATCATCGTGTCTTTGTAAAATAATGGAGCTTCTAATTAAAAATAGGTTAGACTGGTTTGTAGAACATCTATTTTCAAAATCACAATTCGGTTTTCGGAAACGCAAAAGCACTCTAGATATTTTGTCTATTTTCACTACGGATATAAGTTTGTCATTTTCTAGAAAAGATTATTTAATGGCTATTTTTTTAGATATCATCGGCGCATACGATAATATTCATATTCCAATACTTGTGGATAAACTCCGCAAGATGAGCTTTCCTGAAAAAATTATTATTTTTATAAAAAATCTTCATTGTTGTAGAACCATCCGTGTATTCATGCAGGGATATGTAGTTGGAACTAGAGTTGTATGGAAAGGTCTCGGATAAGGATCAGTCTTAAGTCCAATACTTTTTAATTTATATATATCAGATTTAGAAGCTGTTATTACTAAACACTCTAGAATTATTTTGTTTGCAGATGATATAACTATTTATATTTCAGAAAAAACAATTTCTTTGGCTTTAATTCAAATTGAGAAGGCCCTGAATGATTTAAGTTTATGCTTACATATAATGGTTTGCACTTGTGCCCAGAAAAGAGCAAATTTGTTATTTTTTCCAAAAAAAAGATAACCTCAAATTTCATTGTACATTTCGAAAACCAACCCTTTGAAACAAGCTCGTCGGTAAAATTTCTTGGAGTAAATTTCCAATTGTCTTTATCTTGGTTTAACCATATTTCTGAAATTTTATCGAAATGTAATAAAAACTTCAATGTTATCAAAGTAACTGCGGGAATTTGGTGGGGTTCTCATCCAACAGTTCTAAGATTAATGTACAATGCACTTGTCAGATCTCATCTTGATAACGCCTCTTTTCTTCTGGATCCTTTGCCAAAGTACTTAGCAAAAAAACTGAATCAAATTCAATATAAAAATCTTAGACTGATATCTGGATGCATGAAATCGACACCAATTAACATTCTTCAGGTAGAAAATGTTGAACCACCTTTAGAAATAAGGCGCCAACTTCAGTCTGACAAATTTTTTGTCAACCGTCTTAGTATTCTTTCTCATCCATTAACACTAAAATTACAACTTTCTATTATTATTTTAGCGTGGATTCCCAGTCATGTTGGTATAATTGGTAATGAAACCACTGGTTCTCTGGCAAAGGACGCATGTAGAGTAGGGAATCTTAAACACGATCGTCTAATTGCGCCAGATATGATTACGGTTCTAAAAAGAAAAAGTCGGGAAACTTGGAGTTCTCAGTGGAATGAATCAAAATTAGTTAAAGGTACATTTTTTGGCCAAATTCATCCAAATATTCTCTCTAAGCCATGGTATGTAGGTTCACTTTTAAGTAGGGATAAGATTGTAACTATATGTCGCCTAAGATCTAATCACTGCTGTTCTACAGCTCATCTCTTTAAAATTAATTGTAATAATTCACCGATATGCGAGTGTGGTATAGGTGTTGGAGATCTCAATCATATATTTTTTGAATGCCCAATAATGGTCGATAGGGAAAATTTAATGACAAATCTAATCAAACAATTTGCAACTTTACCATTAAACATACAGTCTGTCCTTTATGCACCAACAAATCATGTCGTATTATCACCATGTAAATATTTAAAACTTAATGTTATGAATTTTTAATTAATTTAAGTGTATTTTTAACTATATTTAAAATAATGTAAATATCAATAAACTTAATGAAATGTTTTATTTTTTTGGTTGTTTCACAATAAGAGAAATGTGAACGTATAATTTATACACCCACACAATTTTCTTGATTATCTTAATGTAAGGGAAACTCAATTACAATGCTGATTATTTTGTTTAAGTTTTTATTTATTACTTCCTTTGGTGATTTTTATAATTTGTTAATATATTACAAATATATTTCATGTTTATTAATGTTGTGAATATATAATTTCATACATTCACAATATTGTCTTGATGTTAAAAAATATTATTATATTACAATTAAAAGAAGTGTTTTTTTTTATCTTTGAAAATAGTAATGTTGTAAAGTTTTATAAAATCAATTTTAGTTGTTTTTTGCGGTTTTGATCTGTTATGTTTGGTTATGTTATATTGTTCAAATTAAGAGAAATGTGAAAGTATAATATATATTTGCATAATTTTCTCAATAAATTAAATTAATACTTTATATGAATTGAAATGTCACATTGTTTTTTTATTTTAGTTATATATTTTTTTGAATTTATCCTTCACTTAACAACAGTTATAATTTGTATATTATTTTTTACCTTCCAATATAAATATTCTTCGTACTATGTTATGTAATGTATGAAAAATGAAAATGTACGTTGATGTATTAATTAGATTTCAAAGATCAAATACCTTTACTAATATTAATTAATAATATTTCCATGGTTATTTATTTATGTTAATTATTTATTTATTTAAAAAATTGTATTATTTCATTTGTATATACTTGTAATGGCTAGTTACGCCTAATTGGCGAAGGCCATAATAAAGAGAGAGAGAAAAAAGTGAAAATGAAACAAAATAATACAAAACAATGAATAAAGACACCACTGATATTTTGAAATGTATCACATCAAACTTTGAATAAAACTTACCGTTTTTCACTTCCTTCGATCTTTTATAATCTTCTGGTTGTCGTTTTCTTGTGTTCTCAGGATTAACTCGATCCATCTTAACCGACTAAAATTTGATAAAATTGTTAAAAAAAACACCATAAATTTGTCAATCACAGTAGCATACACGTGCGATTATGACGAAAGAATGGCAGTTGGTTTGATAAGCCACATGACACAATGGCTGCTGCTTATTGGTTGAAATGGGTCTGTCACTTTTTGATACTGATATTGGCCAAATATGTCACGTTTTAATAATAAATATGTTATTACAATTCAAAATACTTCAAATTTATATGGATATCTAATGTTATGATTTCATAGGCTTAACATAAGTTGTATATTCTACAAAACTACATTCATAACTCATTTTGTCTAAAAATGGAGATGTCACACATGCACTATATTGTGAAATCGCCAGTACATACACACCTGTTTGATAGCAACTTTACTACATTTATATCGCCTGAGGATGAATTACATCTAATTCCTGAATTTCGATCATAATAATATGTTTATTTTGTATGTACTCTTTCGCAATAATATAGTTAAACTAATTTTAACAACTTACACATTTAATAAACCTTTTAATAAACGCCTAATTTAAATATACCATCACATTTCAAACCATATCATGAGATTTTAAAAATTAAATGTATTTGTTATTTAACGATCATTGTAAATTTTATTTTACAATAAAATTGAGTCTTTCTGCGTAAAAAATGAGCTTGTCTAGAAATAATAATAATATATGTAAACAGTATACACTGCAATATGAATTGAGCTAGGACAGGGTTCGGCATAACCGACACGTTTGCGGCTCTTCAGACATAAACTCTAATTTCACCTCATCTCAAGCAGCCTTATAACTTATGAGTTTATGAGACAGAGCCGCCGAACAAACATAGACTCGTAAGGAATACGCTCTACCACACTTTAGCCCGGCCGCACATGACCACACTCGCGTTGGTCAATACGAAGCGTATGCGAGTTTTAGCATTTGAATCCTATGGTGTAGTACCGGAGCCCGCATTTGCTCTCACGTGTCGACGCAGGTACGAGCATGCGCGTGTCTACTGACGTGACACTTGTGGCTGAGACACAGTTTTTCGAGTGACAGTGTCGAGTAGACCAACATGGAGGAGGACCTGTCACGTAACTTGGCCATGAACAATTCCCTCCACGGGACGATGTAATATTTATATTCGTCTTGCAACATTGCTCACACTTTATGTTATGACTGCTATGTGGCATCCGGCCAAAACTACGCAATTGTCTATTTTTTGCAATCAATCTGTATCGATTTATTTTTGTTATAAAGTAGCAGTATTTTACAAAAATCATTTAAAATATTTGGTAAAGTTCCGTTTGCGCAAAAGACGCCGTTTGCACAAAATTGTGCATCACCTGGATATCTGCATGGAAACCAAATGTATTGTTATGGCCGAATGACTTGAGGACCGCCAACTGTACGACTGCGCGAGACGGTCGACGGTCGGTCAAGCAGTTAAGTTTCGAGATTAATCCATGTTTATTGTGTTTCGATTTCGTCTGCATGTGTGAATATTGATCACGTTGTTTTACAATTTTTTTAAACTTTTGGCAACAGGGGCAAACACACGGAAAATACTTTTTTTTAATTTATACATTCACTCTAGATTTCAGAAGAAATATTCTGTAATATTTTAACATAAGAACGTTCATAAAAAGTTCTCATAGACACGGTTCTTACAACAGACCAGAAATTATCTTCCACTTCTACCATATTAATTTTGATTTTTTCAGATTGCGGTTTATTCAAATTTATATAACTCAACCCATGGCTAAAATACCTTCGGCTATATCTAAAAAGAAGAGAATAAAGATAGAGAGGGGTGAATTACTTCACTTCAAGAATTTAAGACAGTATCGTGACTATAAAACACTTGTATTTATGTGATTTATTTCAGCAGCGTATTAGGAAAAATGAAAAACAGTTTTGGTGACCGTTTTCAACAATTCAGAACAAATAAGACTACACTAGCTGTCATCGCATGTCCTCTCAAAACAAATGTGAATAAACTTAGCTTAACACCGTTCGATACAGATGCTGGTTTACTCCAGATGCAGTTAATAAATTTTAAAAGCGAGGAACTGTGGAGCAGAAAATTTGACCAGCCACTTGGAAGAACTCGAAAGAGAGAGATCCAATTTGATTTCTCAGCACAAGTGGACAACTATAAACCAACTGTCTAAAATAGAAACAATAATATTTTAAATATTAATTAGAAAGATATACAAATAAAATCAATTTTATCGAAAAATATTGTTGTTGCGCCACCGGGATTCGAACCTGAATCTCTTTCCTAACCGGGAAAGGTGCATTATCCAACTATGCTACAGCGACAATATTTTTAGCGAGAAATTTTCGAACCTATATGTTTCATTTTTGATATTAATACATTTAATCGTTCCATTATTTGAAAGAGCCATCTACCTTATTTTTACAGAATCCCAAATACCTTTAAGTAAAGTACCTTTTCGATAAAATTAATTTTATATGTATATCTTTCTAATTAATATATTTAGTTCACATTTAAAATATCACAGACCTACGTTCTGAATAATGACAACTTCACAATAAGAATGTGTTCTCCTAACAATAATATTTGATACTTGGAATAGTTTGCCTGAAACATATGACGCATTAGTATTCTCACAATCTTTGGCTCAACATATATATTCGAACAAACATTCTCAACTATGAACCAAATAAAAAATAAGCTTAGAAGCAGAATAACAGATGAAAATTTACAATCATGTATTCAATTAAAAATAAGTAGCGATTTGCCAGATATAGTGAAGCTATCAAAAGCGATTCATGGACGCCGTTCTAATTAAATTTTTAAATAAAAAATCTCTAACTTTTTTTTCAATACAAATCCATATCCATATATATATTACATATATGCGGCTCTTTAAGACCTTTGTTATCCTGTTTCCTTGACAATTTGGCTCTTCTCACTTGACAACTTGCCGACTCCTGGGTTAAGACGAAAACATTCAATTTTTTGTCGTTACTTGGCTATGGGGCGATGGATACGTAAGGGAGTGGCTTCATTGTTTCTTGGAAACATCGATAATGGCGGTGAAGTATTTGAAAATGTGATATAATTATTATTATTAATTATGAAACAAAAATAGTAAAAGCCTCAAAAGGCTTAGATCTTCATCAATCAGTTTGTTAATACGAGACAATATCACAGAACAACATCTTCAAATGAATTAAAAATAATTTGGATTACCTCATATTTCATTTGTGAATTTTAAATATCGTAAAGAGAATTTCAAGTATTTTGATGTACTAATAAATATAATTAGCAAATTATTTATATTTTAAAAGTAAGCACAGTGGAGTAAAATTAAATTTTTCAACAATATATATATACAACTCAAATGTTTTGACGAAAGCGATCCATTAATTAGTTTATTTTTGGAAATCGAAGGCTATCATTTAATTACTGAAATTGAAAAATATTGAGAAAACTAATTCTCATTTGACAATGTTATTTTACCCGCGACCTATGTGTCGGGTATGATGCGGTCCTGGCAACAAATGTATTAAGTGATTAGTGTGTATAGCTTTTTAATGTTTATCATTCCTTCTCTGTGAAACGTTATAAAATAGCTAGCACGTATATTTTGAAAGAATCTGAAGCTACAATAAAATTATTTAAATTTGGCAACTAAATAAATTAATTTTTAAGGAGAACACATTATTATTATTATGAAGTTGCGGTTTTTTCAAAACATAGTTCTGTAGTATTTTAATACAAATTAAATATATTAATTAGATAGATATACAGACAAAATAATGATTAGATGAGAGAGCTCTTTCCCACTAGGGCGGCGACTTATAAAGGTTCGCCTCCCACCCACTCATACTCACACTCTCATGGCGTACACACATACACATTTACACAAACAAGTGACAGTTCTCACATATCTAGTAGCTAATCAATTTTGTAAAAGCCCATAAGGGCGTAAATTAATAAATAAATATCTACATACTAAACTCAAAGTACAACAGAGTATAATATTTAGTCACTAAGAAGAAAAAAATATAAAGAATTGAAAATAAAATTAAGCAAATAATATATTTTTGGTTAAACACATACTAAACATACATAAACGCTAAAGCAATGCAATAACGTGATTTGTGTAACTGGTTTGATTAATTGCCAAAAATATCCTAAAGCGATATTATTATTAGAAAAAGTAATGCGTTGGCACCGCACGGTGCACACAAAGTAGACGACGCATTATAAAAGGCAACAACTTCGAATCAGTGTCATTCGTTCCTCCATCACGGTGTCAACATCACTGCAAACAATTTCGCTATGAATACAGTAAGTTAAATTGTATTTATATTCAATTAAACTCGTAAGTATCCACTTCAATACAATTAACCGCAGACAGAGTTGCTTTTAATTAAACCAGTTTAACTGTCCACCCCTTCTATCATTAATAAATGTTGCATCGCGAATATCACGATCGCAACCTCTCAGCCAATTCTGGATTTCGCTCTCCTATATTGAGAATGTGCCGTGTTCACAATGATTTGTTCACCGACATTGATATATTTTCTGTTTAATTACCAATATTTAAAAACCATATTAACAATATTCTTCAATGCAATATGTTTTTGTTTATACATGCATAACTTTTTATACACAGTACTATGCTTTCATTTTTATTTTTATGTTGTTTTCTTGTCCATGTGAAATATGTTAGGATATAAGTTATTTGTCACCATTGTTTTTTTTTTATGTCCAATGCCAACAATATTCTTATATTTGTAATATTTATTATAAATAAATACATCCAACAAGTACGAAGACTGAGCGGTAACTTGATTGAGTACTATAATTATTAATCATTATTAATATTATTTTTTGATCAAAGATATTTTACTCACTCAACTTTGAAAAATATACCTATTTATCTTATTGGCCTTTTTATAAATGTAATAGTATTGAGCCAAAAGTATTTGCTTTTCGTTTTGGGATTGTAATTCTGGCTCGGGATTGGATTCGATATTCAAGCCCGATCGCCCCATCCCCTTGCGTAGTCTACCGTAATAATTTCGACTAACCTATTTACTTCTGACATCTTTTTATTTACATATTATACATTCAATTAGTGGTGTAAAAAATGTTCAAAATGAAAATCCAATAAAAAAAATCGTAACGAAGCTAAATAACTAGCTTGTCGGTCGTCGGTAGTTACCTGGTGGTCGGAGGTTCGCGCTTCGTTCCAGGAGACCAGCAAGTTAGGTCTATTTTCAAAGTACAAGCGTTTAGCTGAGTTTGAAAATAGTAAAAATATTCATATGACATGTATCTCTAATTAAAAAAATATATATAGCGCTGGGAAAAAATAAATGAAATAAACTAATAATTTAAATCAGATTATTTTTCACATTTTAATCAGAGCGAATGAAAGAGATATTTTGATATTTTATAAATATCTACAGGATACACCGTTAATTTAATTCCACTTAAGTAATAAGTATCAATACATCTGAAAAGATAATATAGCATAAGTATTGTCAAATATTATTTTATTCGAGCAAAATGTTTAAAAAATAACTCCATTACCTTTTTAGTACATCTTCTTCGCTTTGTTCCTGGTGGCGGCAGCCCTGGCGGCCCCCGAGGCGCCCCTGAGGAATCACATCCCCGTGCTAGAGAGGACCGAGGTGAGGGACGAGGCGGGCCAGTTCTCCCTGAGGTACCGCAGCGGGGACGGAACCGTGCTCAGTGAGTCCGGAGCCCTCAAGCCCACGCTCGACGGCAAGGACTACGTGCTCGTCAAGGAGGGAGAGTACTCCTTCATCTCTGATGACGGGAAGGTCTACCGCACCAAGTACGTGGCTGACGAGAAAGGATTTAGGGCTGAAGGAGAGCATCTACCCAAGTCCGCCGTTGCCTGAACCTTGATAACAAACTACCAATATTCCCTTTGAAAGACTGAATTGATCAAAATAAAATTGTTAATATTTTGTAAATAAACGAACATCTTAAAAATAGTTGTTTTTTTAATCGTTCATATTGTAGAACTTTCGAAAATAAATGCATCACACTTTCTTTGAACACATTGCAAGTTGCCTAACAAATGTCTTCGACACGCTACCGAACGTTCTGTTTTACTGTTTGATTTTATTAAGAAATTTTCAAATATCTTGCTGTTCCTGAGACAAGGTAACCAAGGATATACTATTGGGATCATTAAGTATAGATAAATTACTAATTTCATATTATTTATCTGAACTTTACAACTTACTTTGCAGAGGTATATACTGAAATTGTATTCACCCTTTTCGAATTTGTATTCATTTTTTCTTTCATCAACAACTTTACTCTCAAATGCCTTCATATTATAGACTGACGTATTTTGAATAATATCGAGCTCCATACATTCAATATAATATAAGCGATTATGGAATCATATCCCATTTATGGAGCATTTCTACAATTTTATTTTTTATTGTACAATTTTTATATTCTGTTTCTCTTTTAAAACGTTTTAACACAATTTTATTCAAACTCAGAATATGGAGTACATAAATATATAAGATACTTACATAAAAGGGCTACGTTAAACAAATATGTTTAAATTCTTGATTTTTAAGGAGAACACATTATTATTGTGAAGTTGCAGTTTTTCAGAACATAGTTCTGTGATATGGTTCGAATATGAACATGGTTCGAATCCCGGTGGCAACAATTTTTTTATCGATATATTTATTTTATCTATATATCTTTCTAATTAGTATATTTAATTTGTATTAAAAATAATACTAAAACCGCATTTTAAACGTATAATAAACTTTAAAGGTACAAACAACCGATTAAACCATTCCGATAGGTCTATATTATAGTAGCAATAGGATACTCAGCGTTGCCCAATATTCAGAATTAAGATAGGGGCTTATGGAAAGGAGTGGCTATTGTTGTGCGTAGGCTCTAAATAATATCGATGTTTACCTACAATTTAGTCCAAGAGTCCAAAAACGGAACTATGCAAAATTAGGAACGAATGGAATTCAATGTATTTACACACATTTATATCGAGGGAGGGAGTAGGGTGACCAAGAGTAGAGAGGAAGAGTCTTTTATGGCGGGGTTCTGAAGAACTATGCAATGCTTGGCACGGATGAAACTCAACACAGTATGGCCGAGGGGGTGAGGTAGTCTGGGGACAATTGTCAGCGCCACCGCGCACTCTAACATTCTATTTATTGTTTATATTGTTTGGAGGGGATGCGGTGGCTAGTGAGAGGGGAGTTGATGTATTGCACAGAGTTTTAGGACAACTACTTATACTTATATGGAATAGATGGAATTCAATTTAAAACACATGTATATCGGGGTGAGCGGGTGGGGTGGCCAGGGAAGATCACAAGTTTATAAAAAATAGACAGACAAATAAGCTGACATTGAGTTTTAAAGATAAGGATTATACTCATTTTATATTGGTAAAACAGCGCTTAGTTTAAATATCATCTAAAGTTAAAGAAAATGTAAGATGCTAAATTTTATAATAAACACGTTAACAAGTTCATTCACCGCCACCGGCTTTATCAGCATATTGCAAACTGAAATAATTTGATACGAGTGGTACCTGCGGGTGGGAGGAGACGCGACTTGTATTGTCTGGACACGGCCCCGCACAATAACTGCTGGTTTGTAACTTGAACCCTGGGTTTAAGTTAAACAAGTTCAACAATAACATTAATATTATGATCCATTTATTTCTCCGTATCTGGTGGTACATTTTAGAAATACGTTTGTACGTTAAATGATAATCAAAACATCACTTTTGTCTAAGAACTTATTTTTATTGTTTTGTAAATAACCCTTCATTAAAAATAGTCCCAAAAAATATTAAAATATTAGTAATATTTCTTAAATTATCGATTGTCGCTGTACAATACACCGCTGATAATTATATATTGTCCTGATAATTTCGTTGGGCTATATTACAATTAAGGAGAATACATTATTATTGTGAAGTTGCAAATTTTCAGAACATAGTTTTTGTGCTATTTTAATACAAATTAAATGTATCAATTAGAAATATATACAGTAAAATTACATTTATCGAAAATATATTTTTGTTGCTACCGGGATTCGATAGAATAGCACTTGACAGATTAGAAAAGAACTTAATTGAAATAAATGGAATCGTTTAAATTAAATTTGCCAATAAGCTTAAATATGGATCAGGCAGTTTTTTTTCCGAGAAAAACAATTATATTTAACAATCACCGTCGCCATTTAAATGTTTTATTAATATCATTAAGCAAAATTTCTTGATTGGATTATCTAGAAACTACAAAGTCGACATTTTTCTAAGTGGTTGAATTAGTCAGGTTAATTATAAGGTTTGATTGAGGTTTCTAGGTGGTTTCATTAATCAGGTTTAATTATTCAGGTTTAATCAGGGTTGTCCTCTCTAATTACAGTTTGCATACTACAAAACATAGAAATCCAATTCCGACAAAATATTTACAGTCGATAAATCATGAACGCATAATTAAGAAATATATATATAAGAAATATAGTTTTCATTTCGAATTAAAGTTGCGAGAAGACATAATTTAATATTGATTATTGTACATTTCTTGTTCACCAAAATTGATAACCATTTTGTCATAATATACCGGGTGTCTCGTAGTGGATAATCCAAACTTCAGGAATAGGTCTATCTATATAAAATGATCCAGCACAGTTGCTTGACCATTTTTAAAAATTCTCATATTTTTTGTGATATATAGGGTGTTCAGCGGAATAATTTCAAGATTAAATTGTAATTGCTCGAAAACCATCAGGGTGAGGTAAGCGAGAGGGGTATTGTTCGACGCGCGTGATTTGCGGATTTGCCAATCGCAATGAGTCACTAGTCGGGAGCGCACCGCGCGTTCGCAGTTGAGCAATATTTAAAGTGCCGTGATACATTAGTTCGTGCCCGTTGCGCTTTTTGTACTCACTTTAATATTCGACGAGTAAGTGATGGGCCGAGCACGCTACTTATCTGGTGACAGGTCCAAAAATTCAGACAAGAAGAGACAATGGTTAACCAAATCCTCCAGGACTATCAATGTCAGCAACGACGCCAGAACATGTGGCTCAAGTTTGACGTGAAATTATGCGCAATTCGCGTAAATCGATAAAGAAGATTGCAGCCTGTACTGAAATAAAAAAATCAACAGCGCACGTTCTTTTGAAAAAGAAACTACAGTTTCACCCATGCAAACGAAAATGACTATTCTTTACGTAAAACCTTAGCGATAATGATGCTGGAACGTTTTGGAACAGCACGAACGCTTGGAAACTACTGTTTACTGACTAAGCCCTTTTTCATAACGATAACTATGTAATAAACAGAAAATGAGATACTGGTGCCACGACAACCCAAGGGAACGTCATCAAAAACGTTTACTCAGCGACACACCTTGGACACCTCGGTCACCGGACCTTACACCGTGCGACTTTTTTTTGTGGAGATACCTTAAGTCGAGAGTTTACAGCAACAATCTTTGAACAATTCAGGCCCAACAAGAAAATATCCGCCGTGAAGTTGCTGCCATTGAACCAACGCTTTGCTCTCGCGTGTTCACAAATTTAAGAGTCCGATAGCAAGAGTGTCTTGAGAGAAATGGGCGGTATTTAGATGATATTGTTTATAAAACGTTAAATTAGGATCGTTAGGCTCCATTTTTTATAAATAAAATATGATAACATTGTAGTTTTTTTTTATTAAATATTAAACTTGAAAATTTTCCGCTGGACAACCTTTATATCATCCTAACTTATTGGTAGTTTAAAATGACCAATATTTCATTTTTATTATTTATGGTTTTTGCGCGGCAGTCATATTTGTTTTACGGGGCGTGGCATATTTAACAATGTAAAAAGTTTGCGGAAACTGAAATATCTCAGCTCCTATTTGTCCTATCAACATGGAGTTAAAACCAATTTGTTCGTGAAGAAACGGGTTATAAGATTGACTTGACATATTTTCACCTACATGTATTCCCACAGTGTAAAATTTCAACCTTAATTCTAAGCTTTCGTTTTAAAAAAGTCCCATTTCACGGGGATATTTTTACAGGAAGGGTTAGAGTTTATACATCAAAAGTTTTTTTACAAAGAGGTGGGAACTATTTGTGCTAACACACTTAATCTGGACTCTGAGACTTACACTCCTTTTGTTCTAAAAATTCTCAAAGTTCGGAAATTTACAAAAATTGCATTTTTCAAGGCTAAATATTTCTGGTATGACAACAGATAAAAATCTGAAAATTTAGCCCAAAATAGTACTATATGATTGATGTGCCCGGCCTAATGTGTCACGAATTCTCCATAGAATTAATAAATAACAGAGCACTCAACTGCCAGTCCGAACGCGGTGCATTGCTTTAAGGGATTTGCATGGATAATAGGGCCGTGTTAACAATTACAATTAAGTGAACGGGCTGCTTTCTCGGGGGGTCTAGAGAACATTTTATAACGGTCCACCTCCGAGAAATGCATCTAATCTTAACGGTATACTGTCGGCGACGTACATTTTGGATATTAATATATGGCTGGGAAAATATGCATTTACGACGGCCGCAATTAGCCAGCTGAAAAAAGGGTCTCGGATCTCGTACGGGAGATCCCAAAATATTTATTAACAAAAGGAATTTCTCAGCTACTCCGGGTACAAAGCCATAAAATGCTTCGCCACGCTCAGAGTATTTGAGAAGAAGAGAGCACCCAATCACCGTCTAAGGTCGGGTTGCGTCATCCTCGGTAACTATAACTGAGATTCAAACTCGTTTACATTCAAACTCGTTTACTTTTAAACGAGATTCAAATAATTTGACAGAAATCGAGTTGCGTCAACAAAGTTTATAGTTATCCAGTGTAGCAATTACATAGGCCTCTTAAAATCTCATTTTCAAAAACAAATGCCGCGCGAGTAATTTTGCTTATGGCAACACGTGTAGAACGCTTCATTTGACATTTGACGTTTACGTTAAATTGGTGTGTTTACTTTCCCGAAATGAGCAATTGACCGTTTTTGAGCGATGAATGTCAATATAAAGTAAGTATTCTTGTATTTTAACTATATTTAAAAGTTTATGTTGTAAATTACGTATTAGTAAACATTATTTTTAATATTTATTCAGAGAATCCAAGACGAAGCAAGAAACAGCAGAATGGATTCGAGGTATGATGCAGATGTCAATGGATAGCGGGTTTCGATATTAGATGATGATACAGATTCTAACTGTAAGTACTCTGCAAGGCCTTGCAATGCAAATCTTATCACTCATTTTGCATTTAATATGCTACCTTTTAAAAACAAATAAATAATGTACACCCCAATTGTAAGCAGATCAATTATACAAATGTAATATGTTTGTATGTTCATAGGTGGAAGATGTTGAGCACAGGCCTCAAGTCTAAATATCTTGGCATTGCATTCAAATACCAACTGATGGCATCACCTCAAAAAAATGAACAGAATGATAATTCACAATATAATTAATTAATTTTCTGGTGTATGCACACTTACATAATGTAAAAAAATATAAATATTAGATATCGATAATGCTTTTATTTAGTTTAATTATTTCATTTATAATATATACCCTTTCTTTGTTCGCAGATAAATCAAAACGCAAAATGAATTCAATCACCCCAAATGACACAAGAACTGCATGTTGTAATTTTAGTCAGACGTCAAGCTGAGAGATATTTGGCCCAACTAAATTTTAAATTAGTGAAAGAAAAAAATAATATGTAATTAATTAAATAATTTACTTCTTTAATTTTATAAACATTAACAATTTCTCTATTTTTAAATGTTTACTGCCTCGCGCTGTGTTTAGCTAATGTGGTTTCACCCCCTTTCATTTTAAGATATTAACATAAACCGTTTTTCTATTTACTAAAATAATATTGTGTAGTTATGTCGTATGGCTTTACAGTTTCTAATTATTGACTTTAATTTTACTTACTTGACTTTACTCAATTTATGATGGTAATTTCTGTATGTGATTTATGTTAAAAGGTATATATATAAATATAATAAAAGAGTTTTTACAGAGGAAGAATTGTTTTATTATAGATCCAATATTATTGTAAAATAAATGTGACAACAATTTAGGCTAAATCTCAGAAATGAATGATGTACAGAGCGATGAAGATCTTTAATGAAATGCCAGATGAAGATACTTCATAGATTCAAAATGAAACTAAGCCAATATGTGTAAGATAAGTTTGATCTTATTTATATTAGAACATATATATTTACATTTGTACGCACAATATTAAGAATAAATAAATGAAATGCTATGGCTGGTTTAATAATTGGGAAAAATAGCCATTTATTAGATCTCGTCTTACATTATTTCCATCCTGTGCAGGTTCAGAGTCAATTTCATATAATATTGTCACAAAGTCTGGTGACTCGGTAACATTATGCAGCACTGCTGTGGCTATAATGACTGCTTCCACTCTTTCAATACTCCGCCTGAGTTTCATACCTATTGCGGGGAAACGCCTTTTCCACACCCCAAATGTTCTTTCTACAACATTCCCAGTCCTGATTTGGCTCTCGTTATATAGTTTTTCTGCCACAGATATTGGATTTGTAAATGGAGTAAGTAAGTATGGTTTGAGTAGATAACCACGGTCACCAATGAGATGTTTCTCATTAAAAATACCATCATCTAGTTGCCCTTTTAATGTAGAATGACTAGAATACTATCGTGTGTTGAGCCTGGCTACCTTGCAACAACATCTGTGTATTTCATTGTGGCATCTATTACTGCCTGCACATTAATGGAGAAGTAATCCTTTATATTTTGATAGTATTTCGCATTATTTCCTCCTGGAAATAGGATTTCCACATGAGTGCAATCTATTGCACCGATCGTGTTTGGAAATTTTATAATGTTGAAGAATTGATTCAGATATTGCTGAATTTCTTTGGTAGATACAGGTATACATAAATTGTGATCTGAGAGCGGCTATTACTCTGCTCACTTTATTCGCAATCCGTGAAATAGTGCTCTTGTGTACACCAGATATATCACCCGTGCATCTTTGCATTGATCCTGTGGCATAGAAATGCAAAGTTATCGAGACCTGGTTTACAGGACGAACTGCGTGATTTCTGATCTTTATCAAAAATATTATTATATACCTATGAAGTAGATAACTTTAGATGACATTATATTGTCTGAAATAAGCAAGACCAGTTACCTAACCATAATTTTGGACAGGCGGAATCTTACAATAAAATCTATATCTTCCCATATAAAATGATCACTTTGTGGCCTAAAAGATTTTGCTCTTCTTGTTAAGGATGTATTGAACAATTATTTGATCGTCAGAAGAATCGGTATCAGTGCTATCTGACATAATAATGTTCATTTCAATAATACGACGTCGAAAAATTTAAAAGAATGCTTTTAATGACGGATGTCAAGTGGATGCGCATAATGCAAATGTGCCCTAGATGACAAATCCAGTGGATGCAATCCGTTATCGGAAAAAGATTTTTTAAAACCCATTTCTTCCCGCAAAAAATTATGTGCCGAGGTCCAAGTTTTACTTTTCCTGTTAAGAATATACTGTATAATTAGTTTATCATCAAAAAAGTCTGCGATATCACTGCTATCCGACATAATATTGTACATTTCGATACTACAGTGTCTAAAATTGAAAAATACTCGATTTCGGTGACATCTGTCAGTGGCTCGCGCGCAGTGCGCATGTGCATTAGTAAAGTTTACATTTAAGCGGAGATTTTCGGCGGTTTATAGTTAAAGTTAAAAGTAAGCGACAAAAATGAGATGACGCAACGCGTTTTCGGATAAACTAAGTTTAAAAGTAAAGTTTATGGTTACCGAGGATGACGCAACCGGACCTAAGGGATGGAACGAGGGACGTGTTGAGGACACGCCCTAGAGTACTTAAAAGGCCGGACGCGGCGATGAAGAGATCAGATAGAATCAATCGGTTAGAATCAGTGGAGAGAAAGTTAAAATTCAGTCAGAGAAAAAAGATAGTTGAAACAAAGCAAAGTTAAAACCTCTTGTAGAGAGAGTTGAATATCCTACTCCACCGTCAGCCATCGAACAGCTGGCGACCAGCGCTCGAGATCGGCCAGCATTAGAGCGAATATCTGAGTTAAAATAAGAGGTTGAACACGGAAGACAAGGGAGCAGTTGAAAATCCCCCGTGATAGTAAAAATCTCTGCAGAAATCGGAAGTTAAGTGGGCCGGTTAAGTTAAGTGTTAGTGGGAGTTGAGCCATCGTCAATCATCGGACGGTTGGCGATCGGCCAGTACCAGGACGAAGGAAAGCAGAACGAGGCTAGAGGCGTCCGATCCAGCTGGCATCTAAGCTATCGGTTGCCAGCGGCGCAGACTATCGAGAGGAATGGCACCGCCGCCCATGAAGACGGGTCGGTAATGGCAGCCGACCACCGCAACAGCGACGGCGACGGAGGCCCGCTCCGACAAAGATGAGTCAAGAGTGGACGCGACCTAAACCCTAAGTTGGATTAAGAATTTGACCTAAGGTTTTTTTTTTCTTTAATTTAATGTATAATAAATATATGTATATAATGTTCGCCTATTGATTTCCATCCCTGCCTCCTTCTCAGTGACCAACGATATAATGATAATATGATGATTGGACAAGGACGAAAGCCCAACGTTATATCTAGTGATGCCCAACGAGTAGGACTTTATATCATGATGATATTGCACCAAAAATTTAGAGTTGTAGGTTTGTCTGCAAGCAGAGATATTGCGAGCACAAAATGTCAAAAGAAAACTTCAAACGTTAATGGGCGTATATATACGTATTAAACTAATTAATATTATGTATAATGTATATTATTTATATACTATATTATAATAATATATAATTAGATTACATATTTTAAAGAGCTTAAAAAGGGATGGCTAAGAATCAACAAGGACTAGCCATATAAGCAAGTGAATAGTCTTTGCTAGTTTGAGTAGACACAGGTTTGTTCAGACATGCGTGTTGTCTATTCCCCCCCAGCTTGGGCTTCGGTTTAATTTAGTAGCCAAAGAGGAAGGTGGTCATTGTTCTGTGTGTCACAGGTTTTAAAAATGGATGTAGTAATTAGTGAAGTGTCATAAGCGTATGTATGGATCAGTATCTAGAGATGTCAAATTAATTAGTGAATTAAGTGAGGAAGGCCGAATTCTTCTTATTTTAAGAACAAACAGTGGTGTTGTTAATAACTATAATTACCGTGAAATCAAGTTTTTTGTAAAGCACCCTCATCTTTATTTTAGAAACGGGATAAACTTAAGTTGCATTCAAAACTGGTCACATTTCACCTAAGTGTAAATAATATTTTCTGTTCAAAATTGAATTAATAAGACTTCCCTGAAGATTTTGCTACTAACTATGAAACATCCTATTTAATTATATTACTATACACAAACATATAATCAAATAATGAACTAAATTGTAATTAAAATATCAATTTTGAAAAGGGACTCTTTCTCTAGGGTTCTTATACATATTGTGATAATAATAATATACATTTTTAGTTATTTGTAGCGGACTACTAGTGCCATCTATTGACTGAGCGACGAGGCGCAGTTTAGCTAGGGCGCGCTCCTCACATTAGAGTGCGCTCTCCTAATGCGAGATGCGCCGCTAGGGCATCAAAGTCGAAGCAACTGGTGGAGGCGCTGTCGAGGCCTGCGCCGCGATACGAGAAATCACCACTTTTTGAGTATATAAATATATGTTTTTTATAAATTATATTTTCAACTAATAAGAAAATACCTTGTTATTACGCATTTCAGAACAAATGTATTCTGCAACCTGCCATTTTAGTGTCTTCAACTGCAATATAATGTGGATTACTGTTGATACAATAAAGTGGAGCATAAATTTGAAAAAAGAAAGAAACTCGTTCATAACAGAAGTATCTGGGTATAAATTTGATACACTGCTATTTATCGGTGTATTATTTGTTGATTTGGATATCTTAACGAATTTATAAAGTGGATCTTTAAATTTTTGTTCTAATGATAGCACTCCAAACTCTTTAAAAAGTTGCCTACTCTGCTTCTTTAGTAGGATTTAAGTTTTTGTTTTTTTCCACTATGCACATAATATATTGAAAGCACCTTTCCATCCAGTTATGGAATACTGGAAGATTCATTTTATTGAAGGGCGTAGTATATCATTTTATATATTTATGTACATACACAGACCATGTATTTTACAAAATAATTATCTTTAACTAATAAATAATACTAATGACCTTTCTTATTTACATGAGTTCACTTACTCTGACGCTGATGATAGGGAGATGACTATTGAAAAGAATGTTGGCAATTTTATCCCCAAACCTAAACTAAGAGAATGAGTATTTCCTCATATGAGAGCAGTCTGATTTTTAAGAAAGACAGATTGATTAGCGCACTTGACTCGCAGTATTTAACAATTCAACCGACGTCATCCAGAAGAACTGCAACGTCTGCTATTGGTACCAAAAGTTGAGAAAATAAGTACGAAGAGTTTCTGATCAAATCATTAAAACGCGTTGTGATACATGGTAAAAGAAGAATAGGTATTCTTGTTTTATTTTCGTCTGATGTACAAAATAACTTTGAATGAAGTGAGAAAAATAATCGGTTTCTATTTGCTAAACCGAATTGAAATACAACAATTTGTGGTTACAGTACAAGGTAATAGAGAAACACGCCAAGCTATGTGAGGCTAAGGACCTAAAGGTAATTTCCTCAATCAGGTTAAAAAAACATCTTGCAACATTGACGTAAATTTTCAATGTGAGTAAAAACAACATTGAATAGCTCGCTAATTTTATGGGCTATACTAGTGGAAGCCATAGGAAGTGTTACCGATTGCCCGACGTCAAGCTTATTCAGACAGCTAAAATCTCTAATTTGCTCTTAGTGATAGAAGATGGCAAGGGTAAAAGTCTCGATGAAATTAATCTCAATTTAGATGACGAGATAGTAGATGAAAATATAGACATTACAGAAGTTATTGAATACAAAGATAATAAAACAAAATAAATAGATGTTGAACCGGAACTTACCACATCCATATCACCACCACACCACAACCATATCAACATTTTTTAAATCCTAGTCGGACCAGTCACGAGTAGTCAAACTGTCGGAAAAATATAAAAAAGCTTAATTTGATGCCGTGGACACGCGAACAAAAGAAAATTGTTTTGCAATTTTTTAATACACACATCTCTAAATGTAAGCCACCAAAAAGACATAAGTTTGAAGCATAAAAAGAGCAGAACCCCAATCTATTATCTTATAAAACATGGCTAAAGATAAAAGTGTTTCTACAAAACACATATTACAAAAATTGACTAGAAATATTTTAATGGGATAATTAAAACTTTCATGTTTTCATAGGTCGTTATTCATCATGAGTGATATATATTTTTTTAATTGTTTTAGATAGTTAGGTTTTATTAAAAGTTCTAGGTACATGTTTCCATAGGTCATCTTATTTTTCATAAACGATAAGTTATTTTTTATTTAAATTGTTTTACATACCTGCGTTTAGTGTAAAATGTTTAAATAAGTACTTAGTATAGGTACTTATTTAGGAATGAGGTTAATTTAATTACATGTTTAATTTTGTAATTTGTTTTTAATAAACGATTTGTAAAATAAAAGCCTTTTGATTGTTATCTTTTTGAATTCACCAACCTAGACGAACGGAATTCATATTATGAATCTAATAATATAATTATTTGTTGATTGAAGTTGCATTTACTTTGGGTCAATTGAGTACAAAAAGCCTCCAGACAAGCAGATTAAATGTTAAATTGTATAATTTCGGCCGCCATTTATTTTATCCATTTTATGTCGTCAAAATTGTCTTTGTTTCTATGGACGCGTCTTAAAAACGACTACGTATCGTTATATAGGTACGTACAGTCAAGGGCATACTTTCATTTATCCAATTTGAAATTCGAGAAATTCTACCCGAATCACATATGCTTTCAAGATAAGAATAATAGATAAATTCTTATAAGTGGAAACGGTGTATATAGCAAAATGAAAGATTATATAAATGAAATGACATTGCTAAATTACAAAGCGTACATAAATAATGCTACACGAAATGTTTTCGGACTAATACATTCCTGAATTGACCACATATGGTGCAACTCAAATACATATAAAACCATGTCAATACTATGGGTCATCAAGTATAAAAAAAGTTATTACGTTTTAAAGTTACTAATTTTAAAGGTATATTTGAGATTTAAGGCCATAGAAAATTGATGTTTCAATGTCCGCTTACCATAGATAAGGGAAAAATAAATATAATACGTGAACCATAGACAATTAAGTTTTTTTACAAAAGTGTTAAGTCAAAATACTAATGTAATTATAATCTAACCTAACCTAAAAATAGAACCGTAATTATATTTTAATAACCTAACCTAAAAATGGAAATGTAATTAAATTTAAATAACCAAACCTAACCTAACCTAAAAATAGAATTATAATAAAAATAACTGATACAAACGGGACACGACGTTGTGCGCCATGTGATTTGAGTCGGGGTTCGTTGAGAAGTCATGATTCGATTAATCGAACACGTACCATTCTCCTGATCGCTCATTAGAACGATACCCCGCACTCTAATGAAATATTCACTTCGCGACCCATCCATCATATATCACGCTTTCGTTAGTACCATGGTTATGGTAAAGAGACAGGTGAATATGAAAATACGAAGATGCACAAATTATATATGCAGCGACCATAATTCAAATCTACCGCCATCTCAGTCGGCATCGACGCTAGCGACAGCGCTGCCGGCTGCTGCCACAAGTCTGGCTCAATTCACCGCCAGACAGTCTCTCCAGTTTCAGCGTTTCACAATGGCGGTCTTGCCGGCGCGCCTTTGCCGAGCAAGACTGCCAATTCATTTCATTTCATAATTTCTTCCATCTTCATTCACTGTATTCATTTCTATCTGTCTTAATCGCATTTATCATTTGTCACAATAAACCTCAACACGCGCCAAACACATGTATTTCATTTAACCACCGTCCTAACCCCCAAATTGGTGACCCCGACGTGATTTAAACCGACATGTGGGGATTAACGGTGGTTAAAACACGCGACAGACTATTTGACAATTTAGACAATAATTTATTTTTTGACAATTTTCATTGACAATTTATTATTTGACAACCATGGCCAGACGGAGCGGAATGGGTTGGAACCCCCTGGATGCCTGAATGCCCAACCTGTCGCCGTCCGGTGAGTCGTGGACGTAAAGGCAGGTTGGTGTTTGTGTTGTTGCCCGCCCGACATGTCGCCGCCCGATGTGTCGTGGGTACGTCGGCGCTGTGTGCGTGAAAAACGCTCGGTGAGTCGGCGTTGGTGTGGATGAAAGTCGTCAATATTGAAATGCATGGCTTGGTGTCCCAGCCAGTCTTGTTTGTCCTTTTAGTCCATGTTAAATTTACAGACACGTGTGTGAGTCTTATCGCCCATGTAACGTTTGTTGACACACTCTTCGAAGTTAAATCTCGATCACAATTAATCACTTCACAAATTGTCAAATAGTCTGTCGCGTGTTTTAACCACCGTTAATCCCCACATGTCGATTTAAATCACGTCGGGGTCACCAATTTGGGGGTTAGGACGGTGGTTAAATGAAATACATGTGTTTGGCGCGTGTTGAGGTTTATTGTGACAAATGATAAATGCGATTAAGACAGATAGAAATGAATACAGTGAATGAAGATGGAAGAAATTATGAAATGAAATGGATTGGCAGTCTTGCTCGGCAAAGGCGCGCCGGCAAGACCGCTATTGTGAAACGCTGAAACTGGAGAGACTGTCTGGCAGTGAATTGAGCCAGACTTGTGGCAGCAGCCGGCAGCGCTGTCGCTAGCGTCGATGCCGACTGAGATGGCGGTAGATTTGAATTATGGTCGCTACATATATTTATTAAATTCACGGGCAGATGGAAATACTTATAACTAACTTAATCTAAAACTATGTCTACCTCGGGTTACTTGGCGACGTTCCTCCGGAGTGATGCCGTTAGCACCCGGCGTGGGCGGCTACCCGCTGTCTACTCTATAGGACTGCTGACCGGTCTAGGCGGCTGCTCCTGGGTGGATTGCAGTGAACCACCTTCACGCTGTCAGCTTCCACTTTCGAATTCTTTTGACTTCGTCTTCGATTTCGGTCCCAACTGTAGTTTTTTTGACGTCTCTTTCGGACCTCGTTTCCAACTAACAGCACGCGCTTTCGCCTTTAGCCCTTACTCCCGTTCCCATCACATGTTTACAACTGCTCCTCCGGGCCTCGTCCAACTCGTTCTCCCGGACCTCCGTCTCCGACTCACTTCTCCGGATCTCGTTTTCTAACTGACTGCTTTCGACTATCTTTTTACAACTCCCTTCCGGACCTCGTTCCACTCGTCCTCCCGGACTTCATCTCCAACTCACTACTCCGGGTTTCGTTTCACAACTGCGTGCTTCTGACTGCCTTTTTACAACTGACTCCTCCGAGCCTCGTCCAACTCGTTCTCCCGGACCTCGTCTCCGACTCATCTCGTTTTCTAACTGCGTGCTTTCGACTGGCTTTCAAAACTGACTTTCAAAATGGCGTTCTGGCCCTTTTTAAAGTGGCGAGGGCGCACTTCTCGCTCGGGGTTCGGTCTGTCCTCACAGGATTAGCGATGCCTCATTGGTCCATCCGTTAACAGCGGCGTTACATCTTCGCTTGTACGCCTAATTTTCGGTTCCGTCCACTTTCTTCGTAATTAATTACAGTCCCGCCTTATTACATAAAAATTCAATAATATCACTGTTTACTTAAAGTGTTCATTAAAAGCCCTACAATAATCCATTAACATATTTGGGGGTTAGGACGGTGGTTAAATAAAATACATGTGATTGACGCGTGTTGAGGTTTATTGTGACAAATGATAAAAACGATGAAGACATATAGAAATGAATACAGTGAATGAAGATATAGGAAATTATGAAATGAAATGAATTGGCAGTCTTGCTCGGCAAGCGCGAGCCGGCAAGGCCGCCATTGTGAAACGCTGAAACTGGATAGACTGTCTGGCGGTGAATTGAGCCAGACTTGTGGCAGCAGCCGGCAGCACTGTCGCTAGCGTCGATGCGGACTGAGATGGAGGTAGATTCGAATTACGATCGCTACAAGACTCCCCCTCCAGTAACCAAGTCGCAGGTCGAAGGTCGCGATACGTCTGTGTTGTCGTGATGGGTTTGGGTCAGCATAGACGGTGGAACAATTTGTACTGGCGTGGGACTTCACCAGTTTTGATGACATGACGGGCTTTGATTGAAGTTGATGACCAGGACCAAGAGGAGCGGAATGGGTTGGAACCCCCTGGATGCCTGGATGCCCAACCTGTCGCCGTCCGGTGAGTCGTGGACGTAAAGGCAAGTTGGTGTGTGTTGTTGCTGAATGCCCAACCTGTCACCGTTCGGTGAGTCGTGGACGTAAGGGCAGGTTGGTATTTGTGTTGTTGTTGACCGCCCGACATGTCGCCGCCCGATGCGTCGTGGGCGCAAGGCATGTCGGCTTGAGCGGTTGCTGGGCTCGTAGACACGACGCTGCCTGATGAGTCGTGGGCACATAACGTGTAGCTGCCCGCGGTTGCATGCCTGTGAGTCGGCGTTGTGTCTGAAGATCGTGCATCGTGCGGACCAAACACGTGATGCAATGGATGCTTCAGTTGCTTGAAGTTTATACTTCAAGCAACTGAAGCTTATGCGCGCGGTACGTCGGCGCTGTGTGCGTGAAAAACGCTCGGTGAGTCGGCGTTGGTGTGGATGAAAGTCGTCAATTTTGAAATGCATGGCTTGGTGTCCCAGCCAGTCTTGTTTGTCCTTTTAGTCTATGTTAAATTTACAGACACGTGTGCGCGTCTTATTGCCCATGTAACGTTTTGTTGACACACTCTTCGAAGTTAAATCTCGATCACAATTAATCACTTCACAAATTGTCGCGCACTCTGGTCGTTGCGCAATCAACATTAGTAGTGGTCACGAGAAGGTGGCGAGAGAGTAAATTAATTTAACAAACTTTCTTTACATACTACACATTTATTTTCTTTTTTTAACTTTTTTATCTGTTTATATTTTTATTCTCAACTATTTCTCTCACATTTTTCTGCATTATAGTCCTTAAATATTAAATTGTACTCACTGTATAAAGTATATTGTATCTTTCGAGAAAATATGTAACTGTATTAATTATTGTTTAGATTTTTATTATGATTTTCGTATTTAATGATAAACTGTATGTTTTCCGAATAAAATTTGTTTACACACAAAAAAAGTAAAATTCAAGCTGCGTTGGAGCTCGCCTCTGGTTCAATTCACGGGCGCGGGCTCTGCTGCTTCGCTCGGGTCACGTGCCTTCGTTACGTGGTCTCCACGGTCGCGTCCGCTCATCTCGCGATGGACGGCTTCCGCTCCTTTTGTGTGAGCGGCGAGAATATTCGCCGCTTGCCTCAGCTTCCTGTCGGCTTCATTTCGGGGTAAAAATGATAGTCGGTAAGGAGCTGCCCGGAGGTCAACCGCAAACCGGCGGCTCTCCAGAAGCCGATATTTTAGATCCGAAGCGCTGAACGGACGAAAAGCGAGAGATCTTCCTGGGCTTGCGTTGCGGCCTATCTTAACCAATGCGCGAGGAAGGGGGTAGCCACCCTTGGTCCGGCTGCTAACGCATGTTTAGGAGCAGGGTGAGGAGAGGCTAGTGTATGGGCTAGTGTGGCCAGGCGCGCGGCCCATGCACAGCAATATTCAAATATTTTAAGTTCCACGCCGAAAATAATAAATGCAATACGTGAACGTCACACGTGAGATGCGGCCGTAACACACAAAATCCAACCGCTGGATCTGGGAGCGTCCACGTCCGTCCCGGCCATCTATTGTATGTCAAAAATGACAGCTTCTTTCTCGCTTGGGCCGTGTATCAGTATCCGCGACCATATGCGAATTATTTTAATTCGTCGTTATCGAGTTCGGCATATACGATCTACATATTCAAGGAAACATGAAGATAAGAATACTCTACAGCCACAGGGGTGAAACGACAAAAAAGAAAAAGATGATTATTAGTCATATTTATCTATAGAATATATATTTATCTGTGGATTTCAGTGTTTCAGATAAATGTTTACAAACTTTGCGTTGGCGTCCGGTGATTGTCAAATCGGTGCGATCTGGCATCGATTTAGTCTAAATTTATTGTTTGGCACCCTTATGGTGAATTTTCGCTTAGGTTGAAGATAGACCTTTTCAAAGCAAAATGGGTTGTTTTGAAAGTAAAATTTCGGTTCAAAATGAACCAACAACGTCCAAATCATGCACTGATGTTTTATGGTTCATTCTTTATGTAGCGTTTTGGGTTTTAATGGTAAGATTTTTGACATTTCTTTTAACAGCTAATAAATATTTGAGAAATATCTCATTGTGGAAAAGATGTCTAATTTTATCGAATCATTCAATATCTTGAAAGATGTTTTATGAAATGGGAAAGGGTGTGGTCTTTTGACCTAGCGTTGATAATTGCACAAATCCGGTGATTTCTCAAGCGGTGACGAATCTTGTCATAATTGATCATTTCTAAAAATATACTCAACTGTATAAGGAAGATAGGAGTGTCAAGGTGGGGGCAGAACCAGTACAGAGTAAAGTTTCTTTAGGTATTTGATTTTGATGAAAGTAATTTCTCGGAAACTTAACTCACCATCGCACTGTTTCTCCGCAGGGCGAACAGAAAGGCATTCTTCTGTCCCGACACATCACTCTTCCCTCGTTCACTTTCATATATCCTCATACACGTTTGTTGATTATTGAAGCTTCTAACAGGGCTCCAATAACTCCATTACACATTGTACCAGGTCTTTTCTGTTCCTATTGTCTTGATACTTGCATCATATTTTATTCAACATCCTCTCTTCACTTGTACACTTCATATCTCTGCGATCTTTTATATATAAAAATATTAAATAATAACACCACCATTAAATTATATGAACAAAATTGGTCTCCCTTAATATTTGTGTCTTCACCAAAAATAATGAAAACATTTAGGCACATATGCACTAGCAAATAAAAAAAATCTTGTTTCCCTTTGCGGCAATACTCTGGTCCCTAACGTGACGTATTACTGGGCTACTACTGTGTATATAGAATTATGTTTTAACATATTTTCATAATGCGTGTGAGAAATGATTTATAATAGAGTCAGTTTTTGTAAAGCTTTATATATGTATATATTTATTTGCGTGCATAACTTTGAATAAAAATATATTTTTATTTAATACAGTATATTTATAAACACTGTTTTTTGTTTAGGGAGAGACTGAGATCTCTGATGCTATCTGAAAGGTGAAGTATTGTGCAATGCGGTACTTACTTTATTATTGTAGTTTGCAGTATGTGTTTCTCCAAGATGTTTCTAAATTCTCTATTAAAAGTGTGGAGACTGCACTCACAAAATTTTCAATATGTATTACTTTTCCCAAAACCTACTACAGCTTGAGTTGTGGATTCTGAGAGGCAAATGTGTAAAGCGAATTAATAAACTGTTAAATTTGCAGGACATGTCAATTTTAGACATTTAAAATATATATTGTATTTACTCACATGCTTTGAGGTTTCAGCCACTATTTAAAATCAAATTGTATATCAAAAACACTATATTTTTTTTTAAATAATATATTTTCAGTCTTATAAAATACTATTATTTTAGTGTTTGTTTAAAGTTTATTATTCCGCTGGACCCAGCAATAGTGGACGTAGAATCTGTCGCTTCCTTGGTTTTTGGTTAAATATGTCGATAAAATATATATTCACCCATATTTTAACTATAATATGAAGTAATCTTCCATTTATTCACAAAATAAGTTGCAAATTCTGTAAATTTGACAGTTTTACACTAATTTTAAGGGAAAACGACGTTTTCTTGAAGGTTATTTTGTATGTATATTGCAATTGTTCAATTCATACATATGTAACACCATTGTCTTTTAAATATAGCAAAATACTACATAATTAAGAAACAGTTTGCAAAATAAATGTTTACATTTAAATTGATCTCTATAAACAAAGTAATAAATTAAAGCTATCATAATAATTTTAAATGTAGAACATTGTGTAGCGTCAGTCTAAACATTGTGTAGGTACTTTGACTGATTTCAAAACATATTCATATATATGAATTAATACGTCAATAAATTATTTATTTTTCGATGGATTAATTCAAATGACGACACAAATATTTCATTTTATAATATTAATATGAAAAAACGTGGAAAAGACTAGATATGAGTTATTTTCGACACTCATCTTGAGTGCATGAAAATCAACAATTTTATTGTCATCTCTTTCTATTCAAACTTTCCTCTCTCGTATGATTTATGTAACAAATAACGTCTTTAGTATTTAGGTGACATTTATTAGAAGTTTAACTATTAGCCCCATATTTAAAGACTATGTAATTTGTGTAGAATTTCTTAAATTTCCAATTGGAAAAATGAAAATACGTCCTTAAGATGGATGTGGATTAAATAAAAGGTGTCTCCAATGTGCAGTCACTTCTCCTTTATATTTGGCAATAATGGCAAACTTAATATTCTTCTTTTTGATGAATAACAAGTTTTTTTTTTTTAGATTATCATCGCCGCATTTGCTTTTGTGTATGGGAATCCTTTAAGAATCATCAATGGATATGACTCTTTTGGAAACACATGTGGATTAAAGCATAATGACAAACTATCGCAGTTCCCTCTCTCGGGGATAGACACTTACGACAAGCGTTACTTGCTGTTCCTCGACATCAGGCATCTAAGGAAGTCGCTCAAGATTTGTGTGAAGCAATGTCCATCCAAGAGGTTGGAGACCCTCCAGGATATAAAGGCATTTTACAAAGAGACTGGCTCTAATCTTTGTAGATACGATTACGACTTGGACTTTGGGCAGCGAGAGAACACCAACGGTCACCTGGGGCCGTGCCCGACGCTCCCTGTCTACGAGAGCACGCCGGTGCTGCACCGCTGCTTTCCCAAGCCTGTGAAGGAGATTGCTCGGAATGTATTTTCAGAATTTTATGAGTTTCTTAACAGCTGGGACACAATTGAACAAATTTTGGCTGATCTGTACTCTTCATGGAAAGAATTGCTGATATTTTCTTTCGTAGCATTTGGTAAGAGATTTTTCCCAATATAATAAAATAGTACCAACTAACATTAGTGTTGTCCCCTAATATGGTTTGTTTAATTCATCATCCCATTAAACATGTGGCGAACTGACAATGAAATAGTTTCAGATTATTTAACTTAACCCTCACTACGCGTCATCTTTCAACAGCAACATTTTCAGTACGCGGCACTGTTTCAAGAATATTTATACTTTGATTTAAATCATAAATACGAGAGTAAAAAATAATTGGTATCACTTGAGAAGATCAATAATAGATAAAGATATTTTCTGTTTACTAAAAGAAAGAGAGACATGCTTTGAATTAACAGAATATATAAACAAAAATATCTCATATTGATGCCTCACCACTCGAGCGACGTCGCCATGTTGGTCCGTTGTACAAGGTCGGAACACTGCGCCGCGCGCCTTATATTACAGACTCCTTTTCAAGTGGAACACCAATAAATCACACGCAAATGTTTATCACTAAAATAATTTTATCTTGAAGAACAGTTTAGGGGCAGAGACACTTCATTATTATTAATAATCCGAACTCTGTCTGTAAAGTTTTAAAAATGTTTTGAGGTGTGATATATTTTAAAACAAGGATATACACATAAGGACACTTTACAAGCACCACACATAAATTTTGTAAGTGACATTTTTTTTTCCTGAATTTTCGTATTGCCGCAAACATGACATCGCCTTCGGGGTTTGTTATTTTTAAGTGTTGGTGGAATGGGTTCTGGCATATGGTCGGCTAGTGTTTTGGGTAAAATTCTGTGTGGAGTATGGCTTGTTGAAGATGTTGGATGTGGTGTATTGATAATTGGTACAGAGTATTTTTCTAAGAGCTGCCTAATTACACTCAGCTGAAATTCAGCTAATGTTTTTTTGTTACCGGTGACAAATTTATACATATTATAAGCATTCAATAAATATAAATCAATCATGTGAAATGCTACTTTTTTGTACCATTTTACAGATTTCCTCATACATGATAAGCTACTAAGCATCATGTCAGTTTTGTCCACCGCACCCATACATTTATTGTACTCGATTATGCACTTTGGCTTCAATATAGGCTCACCCGTTTGATAATGGTTTTTCCCACTGCATTCAAAAGATTCGTCATGTAAGGTGGTAAGGATATGCACATCTCTTCTGTCACACCATTTGAGGGCCAATAATGGACTGTTCTTCTTAGCCTCTATTTCTCCCTTTTTTAATTTTTTAAAATCTGGCATGCCTTTCCGATTTTTTCTCACCGTCCCACATGCATTCCTTCGGTTAGTATGAAGGTATTTAAATAACGTTGGACTTGTGTACCAATTATCACACCACAAATTATGGCCTTTACCGATATAATCGTTTAAGAGAGTAGTGACAACAGCTCCAGAAACTCCAATATTTTGATCATCCACTATTTCCGTCCCTTGTCCACAGTAAATTATGAAATCGACGATGTAGCCTGTCATCACGTCACATAAAACAAACATTTTGATGCCAAAACGATGTCGTTTTTTTGGAAGATATTGTTTGAATTTAAGCCGGCCTTTAAAAACAATAATACTTTCATCGATACATAAATTTTCATGTGGGACCATTGTTTCTTTAAATATTTTACGGGTATGTTCTAATAATAATCGAAGTTTAACGAGTTTATATTGCGAAGCTAGTTCATATGGGTCAGAGAAATGTAACATCTGTAGTAATAATTGGTACTGATCTCTCGGCATTGTTTTACCGAAAATTGGACTCACGAGTAAGGGATCAGTACTCCAGTGTTCTTCAATAGACAAATGCTTATTTCTTGTCATAAGCATTGCTGTTGCAAAAAATACATACATTTCTTGTACGGTGGTATCTTTCTATTTATGCGAATGTGATTTTGGCCCGTGTTCCTTCTTATTATAATTAAAATAATAAAATTTATTAGTTTCCTCCACAATTTTAGACATGATCGAAAAGTTGAGGAAATGTTCGAAAAAAATTGATTCTGATGAATTTTCAGAAAAATGTTGGTTTTTATGCCAGATTGGAAGTCATCAAATTCATAAATGACGGGAATGTGAGGTCCAGAAGTCCAAGATTGCAAATATTCTCCAACGTCTTCCTCGACAGGTTGTGCTTCGGTATATAAATCGTCACTAACTATGTCACATGGCTCTAATTCTTCTTCACTAATTTCATAATCAGAGTCTAATTCTTGAATAAGGTCACCAATTTGTTCTTCATGCAAATTTTGCCGCGCAAAAGTTATTTTTTTTACAATGGAAAACAATATAAAATAAAATTAAAATTTGACAAAAATGACCACACAAAATGTAAACTCACATAAAAGTATTGGTTCCGAATTATAATTCAACTCACTATAACAACTCAGAAACACGACACAAATAAAAAAAAGAACACACCTAACACTTGCAAAATTTTTTTTAAATAGTTTGTGATAAATGAATGTTCCGTTAAACCAATGTATACTGAAAATAGTACTTCGGAGCAGAGTCCGCTTCCGACGAGTTTGCTTTCGAAACTGCGCGTGCGCACTGCTCAATCTTAATATGGCGGCAATTTTTCAAACTGATAAGGACTTGAGATCGATGGACGAGGTCCCGAAAAATTTTTGGTAACCTGACAAAATAATCTCGAGTGTATCTTGGAGTTGTCGCTAAGGTGACGAAATAAGGAATTTTACTGTAAAAATTTGACAGTTCTATAACGAATACTCCCGATTTTACCGACATCCAAACGTTATATACCAAATATGATACAACCGCAGTGTGGGCCTATAGCATGGCGCGACAAATGTGATACAACTGCGCCGGGCGGGTTAAAGGTGTGTACACGGATTAAATTTTGCCCCTTTATAAACCTCAAGATTGTCTTCAAATCAAACACACTACGATATTTTTTTGTGTGTGCTCTGTTGGTAAATTATATGTCTGTGTTCACGCAAATACATGATTGCAGAACACAGCTTAGAGGTAACGTTGGGTTAATGTTAATCTTAGAAAGATACCATGGCCAATGTTTTCTGCAATGCATGCTACTTGTCCTGACGTGTGTACTAATATGGACACTCGCAGATGCCATGGTGACAATGGTGCCTCATAGGGATACTTTTGTGGTGTGGATGTACGACAAATTAGTGAAAGTGAAGCCAGACCAAATTCGAAGATGTGGGATACATAGTGGCAAAGTAGAAACGGCAGTAGACAAAGCATTATCTGATGAGGCGAGAAGATACCGGTTGAGCTAAGAAGGTGACTGAAAGGTGAAATGTGGCCAGGCCTATAAGGCCCGCTGGACTGAGAAGCTTTGAAAGAGTTGGACATGATGATGATATATTAGGTGTAAAATTTAATTAAAAATTTCTTTGCAAAAATTATTGTACATATTAGTCACCGTCTACGTTCCTCCATCTATCGGGCAAACTTTTTATCCCTTTTTCATAAAATTTAGATAATTTCGACCCAGAATAGTCCAAGGGATCGTTTTTTATCCCATTGTTAGAGATATATTTTTTGCCATCTAAAAACTTTGTAAAGATCAAAATATGAATATGGGAGATTTAAAACCGTTCTCCATCCGAGTACGTTGATTTTGTCTCGAGTGATTTTAGCAATGTGAGGCCGCACATTGTCTAGTTGTAAATGTACCGTGTAACGATTGATCAAAGTAGGCATCTTTTTTTTTTTTAATTAATTTTGTAATTTGTCTAGTTAGCTGCAGTGATTGTTTCTCCGGATTTGAGTAATTCAAAATGAATGATTCCATGAATGTCTCACCAAACAGACAATAGGACCTCTCTTGTAGTAAGGCTGAGTTTCGGAGTTGTTCTTGGTACCTGCTGTACCGATAACCATTGCCTTTTGCGCCCCTTATTGTCATACATTACCCATTTCTCGTCTCCAGTCACCATTTGTTCTAAAAAGGGCGTTTTTGTTTCTTGGTCGAGCAAAGCTTCACACATTTGTACGTGCGCTGTCTTGTTCTCGCTTAATGCGTGCGATACCCACACGCCTTGTTTCCAAATTTTCCCGATGTTTTTCAAACTTCTTTGGATACTTGACCATGAATACCCCGTCTTATCCGTTAAATCCTGAATAGATGTTTCCGGATTGACTTTGACTTCTACAGTTATGCGATTTTCATCTATGACTTTCGGTGATCCACTTCTAGGGTTATCTTCTAATGAAAATTTTCCTGATTTAAATTTTCATAACCATTTTTGACATTGACGAACTAGTAAAACTTTACCATAAATGGCACAGATGTTTTTGGTTGCCGAATTTTTTTTGTGAAACTCGTACAGCATACAAGATCATAAAAACAGCTTACTCGGAACGAAGTCTTCCATTGTAAATAGGGATTGTTTTTGTAAATAAAAAATTCTAACACACTCTCCAGACGTAGTTCCAAGACTGACAAAAGAAATACATGCGATCTGAATGATAGATGAATCATAACTGACCATCAAAGTTACACAATATAAAATACGTCCTTTCTTCTGGGTACCCCTAATATGTTTGCTCTCTATATAAAAATCCACTAATTGTGTATTGTCCTTTACAGACTTTTGGGAGACAAATTTCATCATATACATGCACCCCAAAGATTTAATAATAAAATTGAATTATTATTAAATATTTAAATTATTTACATAAATTGTCGATACCCAAAGCCCAGCTATCTAAACTGTTGTGTATTCATGCCCATCATTACGGGGCATCTCATCAGTACAGTTGTGTTGTAGGGCTCTCGTTGATGATGGTGTCCATCTTGCACTGGCTGGCTTCGCTGGTGTCCTGGATCTTCATGATCGTGGTGTCCATCACCTCTGTCCTGGGAACGGCTCTGCTCTGGTACACCTACTACGAGATCAGGCACGGATTGCGCCAAGTTCCCGCTGACATGATCTTACTTGTAATTATATCTTCACCTGTATTAGAGTTGTTAACATTGATATTGGTGTTTTTGTATCAAATTGACTTATCAGTATTTTATTTTTTAGTTCATTTCAATTATTGTTAAACGTAAGTTTGCGTGAATTCTCAAAAACGACTTTGTGATATCTTTAGTGCGCTGTGAATGTATTACTACCGTATCAGCACCATACTGAGTCTGGGTCAGATGGTGTGAAATGGGTGACCGGCCACTCGGATGCAGAACGTCAGGTTCCAGGTGGAAACTATGTAACTGAAGCCACGTCAACAACCTTCATAAAACAATTTTTAAGAATCGGTACATGGAATGTCTCCATCCGTGGACTCCTACAATCTGGAAAGCTAAATATTGAAGAAAAAGAATGATGCATTAAAGCATCCTTGGAATAAGTGAAACCCTGGAAACTGGAAAGGTAATGGGCATTTCAAATGTTACAATGGAAAGACTATTTATTTCTCTGATAACAAAAAATACAGTTATGAAAACATAGCAATAATAATCCCATTACAAATACAAAAATCCATCGTTGGCTACGAACCTATTAATGATAGAATTATCTACCTCAAATTAAATGTGACTCCATGCAAATTACACATCTTCCAAGTATATGTACCAACTGCTGCATCAGAAGAAGTTATTGAGACTTTTTATAATTTCTTAGAGAATACAGTCTGACCAATTCCGACTAGAGATATAACCATCGCATTAGAAGATCTCAATGCCAAAATAGGCAACACGGAACAGGATGTACATCTGAGAGACGTAATTGGTCGCTTTGGAATAGGGACTCGCAACGAATGAGGAGAAAGACTCCTGCAATTCTGCGCTGAACCAATGTTTTCCATTATGAATATGTATGTACTTAGTTCAGTCATCACATACAACATCACATGTGGATTTTTCCCAAATAGTTGTCTTAACCAAATTGATTATATCATGGTTAGTTCACTATGAAGATTTATAATATAAAACCCTACCCAAATGCAGATTGCGGATTGGATCATTAACTTTTAATTGAGAGAACCAAACTTGAAAGAGTCATATAAAGCTCAATAATGAAGAGATAAAAAATGCGGGAGAATCATTCTGTAATCCCACAACCCGAGTACTGACGCTGACTGGAGACACCTTACAGACATAATTATCAAAGGAATGTCAAAATTCATCCTGTTCAAAGGATGGATCACAGAAAAGAGTTGGAATCTGATCAATCGCAAACAGAAAGGACCTAAAAAAAGGAGGACTAATAACACCCGATGATTGAAAAACGTATTCAAGGTTTAATACAGGGGTGTAAAAGAGCCGTCGCAAAGATAAAAGTGCTTTCATTGACAATGGTCCCAAAAATGGGTGGAATGAACTTTTATCCCATTACACAAGAAGGGATCTTCTAGAAAGTGCGGAAGTTACCATTACAAAGACCTGTACAATGCCTGTAAGAAAAAAGTTAAATTTGGTGTGAAAGAAAGGAAAGAGCGGATGGAAAGAGAAGAAGGGGTGAAAATGACAGAGTTTTCAGGATAATATAAAATTCTTCTGGAAGGTGGTCAAAAAATCCCGATGTGGTGCTGAAAGCAGTAGTATGAAAGCTATTAAGTCAGTAAATGGAGAGATGTTAACGAATGAGGATGAAATATTTCTAGGAAACGTATGAGAGTGTAGAGAATGCAAATGAGGAAGCACCTGAAAGGCTCTCTGGGGCAAGTATGAATGAGGAAAACAATATAAATGCAACAAGTATGGAAGAAATAAAGTGTGCAATAAAACATATGAAGAATGGTAAGACTGTGGGGTATGATAACGTTGCTGCAGAGTATATCAAGGCTGGTGGCCCATTAGTTATCTTGTGGCTACATATGCTCTTCAATCAATGTTTGGAAGAGAGCCACACCCTGTTAGATTGGAGGAGGGCTATCATTATGCCTCTTTACAAAGGCAATGGGTCGAAAATGGAATGTGGTAACTATAGGGCTATTAGTCTACTGAGCTCTGTCGGTAAACTATATGGAACAATTTTAATAGAAAGAGCAAGAATGGTGACGAAAGAAAAAGTATGGGACGTGCAAGGGGCATTTGTGGGTGGAAGAGGATGCATGGATCAGATCTTTTCTCTACGAGTAATGACGGAAACGTTTTTGGCGAAAAACCAAAAACTTTTTTGTGCCTTCGTAGATCTACAGAAGGCATATGATAGAGTTATAAGAGAAAGGTTATGGAATGTACTCTCTGATTACGGGGTGAATAGTAAACTTATACACGCAATCGCATCCCTATACGAAGGAAGTTCTGCGTGTGTAAAAATCAATGGAACACTCACACCATGGTTTGACATTACAAAGGGTGTCAAGCAGGGTTGTGTAATGTCTCCATGGCTATTCAACTTGTATATGGATAAATGTGTGAAAGAACTGGAATGTATGAATATACGAGCAAATATGGGCGATTTGATTGTATGCTGTTTATTGTACACCGATGATGCAGTACTAATGGCGAATAATGAACAAGAACTACAGAATCTGGTGAGTAGAATGTACAATGTATGCAAGGAAAGCGACCTCTAATGAATGTTAACAAGTCGAAAGTGATGGTATTCGAGAGGGAGGAAAGCAAGACACCGTGCAAAATACTTGTAGGTAATGAATGTTTGGAACAAGTACATTAGTTTGTGTATTTGGGAAGTATGTTTGATAGAAACGGAAAGGCTGAGAATGATATTGAAAGGAGGGTGACTGCAGGAAAAGTGAACAGCGCTTTGAATGGAATTATATCTAACGGGAATTTGTCAACTGAGGCAAGACTAGCGGTGCACAATGGAATATTGGTACCGACACTGATGTATGAAACTGAGGCCTGGAGTTGGCAGAAAAGGAACGAAAGTAGACTGAATGCAGTGGAAGTGAGATCACTTAGGCGTATATGTGACGAATCTATTTATAACAGAGTAAAGAATGAAGAAATAAAGAAATAATGTAAAGCTGATGTTAGTATAGTGAGTAAGATTAAGAAAGGATAACTTAGGTGGTTTGGTCATATGGAACGGATGAATGAGGAGGCAATGGTAAGAAAGATTAATTACAATCAGTTAATGGAGGATGGTTCTGTTATAAGCCTCAACAATCGGCGAGCTTGTATGAGAAGATGTATGAATGTGGATGAGGCGAGAATTGTATCAGGACAGAAAAGTGTGGTGCTCTATCGCGCCTGCGGAGAAACGGCGTGATGGTAAGTAACTAAGTAAATCACTCATATCCCAAGCAAGCGAAATACTTTTGCAGATTATCATTAAATGTCCGAAGCACTACATAAGCTAGCAGATACCCCAAAAACAGGCTGGCTTTGTAAAGGGCAAAGGAACTCGAGAGCAAATACTTAATATTCACTAACTTGTGGAGAAAAGCAGAGTTCCTATCGCCAGTTGTGTTAGGCTTCATCGACTATAAGAAATCTTTTAACTGCGTGAAATGGAAATGCATGTGGAAAGTACTCGGTGAGATGGAACACATTGTGCATCTCATTCGCAATCTACATTTGGATAATACCGCCACAGTCACATTCAACTCCATTTCCTCTAAAAAGTTTAAAGTGCAAAAAGGAGTCAGACAAGGGTGTATATTGTCTTCAGACTTTTTTAATATGTGTATGGAGAATACATCATGAGAAATGCACTAGAAAACTGGAATGATGGATTTAAATTTGGCGCCAGAAAGATTTCCAATCTCAGGTACGCGGACGATACAACTTTGACCACTACATCAGAAGAAGAAATGGCTGCACTACTCGGTCACATTGAAGATGAAAGTAAAATATTAGGACTTGAGATAAATAAGGAAAAAACAAGGCTTAATGATCATTGATCGAATTAACTAGCTTTCACAAATAGTTGCCCTTCCAGACCTTGAAATTGTCAAGGACTTCAAGTATCTCGGGTCCATAATTACTGATGACGGTACCTGCGACCCAGAAATCAAATGACGCAAGGTATGGCAAAAAGTTCTATGTCCAGACTTGACAAAATATGGAAAGTTCGCAGTATTTCCAAAACAACCTGGTGCTCTGGTGCATGCTATATTTCTATATGGTGTGGAATCATTGACCCTGAAGAAAAGACGGATAGATGTCATTAAAATGTGATACTAAGGTGTTGCACATACTGTGAATGGCGAGACACAAATGTCTCCATTCTGCAGGAGTTGAACATCAAGGACAGACTATCAAGAATTTGCTTAAGACAAATCCCTTAACTTTTTGGGCATCTTGCGAGAAGGGAACTTGTTGAAGGACAAAGACGAAGATCCCCCGCCCGTTGGACTGACCAAGTTGAAAAGGCAACAGGCATATCTCTTATGACAGCCCTAAGATATGCAAGATGCTGAGAAAAATTGAAGAGCATTGTCAAGAGAGCGGAAGTTCATAGAGATCACAATCTTCAGTCATGGGGGACGGAGATGTGGATGATGAATGTTGCTTCTGTTTTAGGTACATATTCCAAATTTCCGCAGCATATAAACAAAAAAAAAATATATTTCGGCAAAGGATTAATTCACACAAAGATGATTTGAAGAATTTCTAATGAAACATCAATTTTAAACTGAAACAGTGACTACCGCTTAGATTGGTGTTCAAGAGTATGCGGTATAAAATAAGTTGTAAAGTGGAGTGAACCAGCTCTTCTTTACGTATTTTATTAAATCTAATTTATCTTTTGCAGGAGTCCTTGAGAAATGAAAAGGCTTTCCTGTGGTACTCTATCATAGCCACCATCATCACGGTGAGTAATGTGTTCCATTTTACCAGGTAAACCAGATATTGGAAGATAGTTCTATTAGAACCCTTAATAATCGAGAGCTTGTATAAGATGTATGCATGTAGATGAGGCGAGAATTGTGTTTCAGGACAGAAGAATGTGGCGCTATATCCTCTCTGCCTACATCCACGGAGAAACGGCGTGATGATATGTTAGTTACAAAAAATAAAGGTCATTGAGCTTCGAGCAGATAGACTATTTTTTATTAAATGATTTACAGCCTGAAGCAATGATATAGAATAATAATAATGGAGCAATTTCGCAAATATTTATTTTGAAGTAAATTTATTTGATGCTTAACATGATTTTGTAATTATTATTATTGTTACTTAGTCGCAATCTCAGCTACCTCGATATTTTTTATTTGGAGAAAACGTGAAATCTAATAGAAGCATAAAGAACAATGTATTTATTAATGCATTTCTTATTATAAATAATAATCCCCATAATCTGGTTTGAATCTGTACTAATCTGGTTTAATCTGTACTATTATATAATAAACATATTTTTCCAAAAATAATCTAGTTTCCATACTGGCGGCCTTTCAAATTTCTGAGTAACGAAGACTGCTATTGATTGAATTCTAATATAAATGGCAGCAGCAAAAGCGACTGATTTTGCAACTAACACCGATTTTGAATGACCAATTAATATAAAAATGAGTTAAGTTTGACTACTCATAAACTAGCACTTTTAAAAATTGTATATGAAAAGACAACTACATTAAAAGAAAGAACAAATAATAATGGAGGTTGCTGACTTTGCAACTAGTACCCTCACTTGTAGTTCACGAAATTATTTAAATATATATTATTTATAACTTTGTTTTGAACCACTTTTATGAGTTAAATTTCAACCAACAGGTATTGGAGAATATCTTTTCCTTCATCAGAATATCAAATAAACTAACTAAAACCACGGTGAAAGAAAATGTATTTTTCGAAACTGGTTGATGTATTAATTTAACTCATAAAAATATATATTTTTATTATAATGTTCGAAATCTGATAACATCTGATTTCGGAGAAATCACAGGGAACTGCTTTCATTGGGAGCTGTTTCATTTTAACTACTTCTGGTTCAGCTTTGATTAATATTTATTGACAAATAAAATTACAAAATTATTTATTTTCGCGACCAATACATATTTGAAAATTTATTAACAAATAAACAAAACAGAGCAAACCACAGGGTACTGACAACTGATTTAACATAACCGGCTGATCTTTTTGTTTACTTGACTTTTTACATCGGCACAAAATAAATAAAAAAAGCAAAAATAACGTCATCATATTTGTGATTAAATTTTTTTAATCGTAATTAAGGACAAAATACTATTAACGTATTTTTGTAAGTTCGGGTCTGCCATCGTCGATGTCAATGCCGACAATAATTTCCCTAAACTGAGATTCAGTAAGGGTGAATATTCCATGTTTAAATGTAATTCTATCGCCCTTCTTGACATTGCAGATGATGTCTCGATATGTTGAGTGTACAGATTTTAGGTATGCAGTCCAACCGGTTTATATTTACAAACAGTACTTTTTTTAAATGCGCATTCTTCAAGTTGGCCAGGAAGAGATACGATATGTCTTGTCATGCAAAAATTTTTACATTATGTCGGACTTACAGGTGACGTCTTTTGTCATGTATTTTATCTCCTAATACCTTTGACCTACCCTTATTCTATAAAAACACCGAATAACTTGAATTTTGGTCTTGTCAGTGGTTTTACTTTTACTTTTTGCTACGTCGATTTATTTAATTTAAGTACAGTAGAAGTCCATTAGTCTGGCATCCAACAGTCCGGAATGCCCGATAGTCCGGCATCGCTCTGGAAAATTGTAAAAATTTTGGTTTTCTCCAAAAGTGTGTCTTTAAAGCAAATAGTAAAAACGCTCGAGAGCTATTCGGAAGAATTCGGGGTAGTTCGGGATCATGCGGAAGCGCTCGGTATTGTTCGGAAACAATTAGCGGCCGGCTAGTCTCAGCTGTTACAACAAATTCAGGTGCAGTGCAGCTCCGTTAATCAATCACGAAGCGTCTTCGCCATTTTTTGTGCGTTGTTGTTTTGTGTCCTTTCACATCGCAGTAAACGTAACTTTTGAAACTGTTCATAAAAAAAGTGAGTTTCGTTTTAACTGTACAGTGACCATGTTTTCAAAACCTAAGCCTTCAAGTTCAAAAGGAGAGAAACGAAAACACGTAACACTGACTCTCAATCAGAAACTAGAAATCATCAAACGGCTAGAAAAATGCGAGAATAGAAATGTTTTAATGAATGAGTTTAATATTGGCTCATTAGCTATTTATGACATTAAAAAACAAAAAGATGAACTAATGAAGTTTGCTTCTCAATCGGTAACAACTGAAAAATTGGCTTCTAGACAAACATTAAAAAAACCAAAACTGGAACAGCTAGATAGTGTATTGTTCAATTGGTTTAGTGCAGTACGTTCTGAAGGAAAGCCGGTAACAGGGCCAATGATTGTTGAAAAGGCAAAGAAATTCGGCCAAGATTTAGGAGTTGGTGAAAGTGAATGTAATTATTCTGATGGTTGGCTCAGAAACTTTAAGTTTCGGCATGGAATTCGAAGGCTTGATGTAACTGGAGAAACACTTTCAGCAAACCAAAACTCTGCAGAAAAATACAAAGACGAGTTTGAGAAAATCGTGGCTGATAATGATTTAACACCTGAACAGATTTACAATGCTGATGAAACAGGGCTATTGTGGCGATGTTTACCAACATCTACACTAGCTGGGGGAGGAGAAAAAGCAGCCAAGGGTTTTAAAAAAAACAAAGACAGATTAACCGTTTTGCTATGTGCTAATGCGTCTGGAAACCACCGAGTGACCCCTTTTGTGATAGGTAAATCTGCAAAACCCAGGGCTTTTAAGAATGTTACACACTTGCCTGTCCGATACGATGCTCAATCAAATGCGTGGATGACTGCCGCTCTCTTTAAAGACTGGTTTTTTCACCACTTTGTGCCTGAGGTCAAGGAATCCTTCAAGGGCCTTGGTCTACCAGAAGATACTAAAGCCATCCTTCTTTTGGACAATTGCAAAGCCCATCCGCCAGTAGATGAGTTAGTTTCTGAAAATATTGTTGCTACTCTGCTCCCACCTAACGTAACATCTTTGATTCAACCCATGGACCAAGGGGTTATTCAAAATTTTAAATGCTTTTATAGAAGGTCTTTTATTCAAGGCCTGTTAAATGCCGACTGTGACGTGACTGATTTTCAAAAAAAGTTTACAGTAAAAGATGCAGTCTATGCTATTGCACTGTCTTGGAACCAGGTAAAAAATACAACACTCCAAAAATGCTGGAGAAAATTATGGTCAGCTGCAAACCCTGCATCTGACCTAACTCTACAGACTGATGATGAAGAAAACCATCAAGACGCTCTGACCAAAGTTTTGGATGTCGTTAGAAGTGCTGACAATCCCTTGAAAAACCTGCCTGAAGATGAGGTAGAGGAGTGGCTTCTAATCGACGAGAATGAGCCTGTTGAACAAGAACTAACCGATGAGGACATTATCAACATTGTAGTAAACCCTCAGCCTACTCAAAATCTTGAAGAAAGTGACTCAGATGCCGAAACGGAAGAAAAGGAAAAAATCAGCTGGGCAGAAGCTGCAGAATCACTAAATAAGTTTATCTCTTTTGCTGGGGCTAGTAATAGCTACAGTGCTTCAGAAATTATTGATTTCCATATCATTAGAAATGAATTTTATACTAAACGCCAAAAGTCAAGAAAACAAAAAGACATTTGTGACTTTTTTAAATCTAAGTGAAATATGTTTTACAGTACGTGTACATACATTATATGAAATGTAAAATAAACTTTGTTGTATGTATTTCCATACTGTATTTGTAGTTTAATTATTTACCTAATTGTTCTTATAATTACCGCCCAATAATCCGGCACGTTCGGGACCGGCTCGGATTATCGGACTTCTACTGTAGTTAGATATTTAATGTCAGATTAATTTTAATTTTGTTTTATAATTTTTTTCTATTTTTTTTTTGCAGTTTAGATAGTAATTCTTTTATGTTCCAAATGTACCAGAAAAATTATAGATAATGTATTAAAATAGACAATTTTACATCACAATTATATTTAAAAAAATAAAATAATCTAGTATGATGGACTATTTTAAAAAGTAATAAATTGCTATATTGTTCTTTTTTTAAATTTATCTACCCGTGTAATTATGAATGGCGATGAAAATTTAAATTCAGTTGTTACGGCCTAATTTCTCTATTAAGAATAAATTGTTTTTTTAATATTTTTTTTATAAATAAAATATTTTTATTTTTTAGTTATAATATAAATGTAATGATAGTTAAAATACAATATTAAATGTTATGTTCAAATAAAGCATGGAAATATTGAAATTACTGTTAATAAGTTTTCGTACATAAGAAATTTTTATTTGAAAACGTATTAAGAGGGTTTAACTGTATACATTTTCTTAAAACATTTTTAAATACGTGTACATATTTGGCCAATGTTGCATTAATTTTTGTCAAAGTACTCCATTGTACTGCATAAAAATTGGACCAGAAATTGGAATATTGACACACGCATTTGAGTAAAAAATTCAAACAACCCGCTTTCCAGTTCTTCATGTTTTGCCAAGCAAATGCGCCAACGGGTGTAACTTTCCTTCAACCTATGAAATGATTCTTCAATTTTAGTGCAATTTTTCAAAATTGTTGAAACGGTCGAGTTGGCAGTACCATATTTTTTTTTTATATTTCCCTTACTGTCAATTTTAGCATCTACCTCTTTATTTAGATCCATTTTCTACAAAATTGTCAATGTTTTATATGTACTGCGAATTGACGCTACTTTTTAAATTTAAAATTAAACACTACAGGCAAAATAAAATATGAAAAAGTCTAAAATTTATCAGAAGGATGCAACAAAAATACGCAATATTTTTTTAATTAAAATTAATTTTCTTAGAAAATTATTAATGTTTTGTACGTAGTACGAACTGACACCATTTAAATTTAAAATGAAATTAAAGGCAAAATAACATACGAAAAATATTATATTTAATACGAGGATGCAATATTCTTTACACTTTTCAAATAACACTTAATAAAGAGTCACACTTTAAAAGAATGTCAGTTTTTACAAAATTCCCAAATAAAAGTACAAAAAAGAGTCAACATGTCAGTCAGATGACAGTAATATTTTCACGATATTGGACACAAAAATAACTAGAACTGTTTTAAATGTAGAAAAACACAAAGATAGGCATATAAAAATAAAAATGTAAAACTGTGAAACCGGCGCGGCAGATGACGGGGCTTATACTAAATTAATTTATTGGTGGCATCTCTAAGCCGGCTGCATGCCGGCTGTCTGGGTGTGTATTTACTGTTATACACATGGTCAAACTCCGTAGGAATTAGGGCTGGCCATGGCTGAGTCGGCGCAGGTATAAAAAAACTTGCAAATTTCAGATTTATTATGACTAATTGTATTTTTTTTTTAATTTTGTCTTAAAATTATTTCATGTTTATGAATTATCGAGTTTTTCGAATTATAGGTAGAATTTTGTATGAAAATTCATTTGAGGGGAATAAAATATGATAAAATTTTCAAATTATAATGAATTTCGAAATAAAGTTGTTTGTATTAACGAACTTTTACTATATAGCTATTTATCATTCAAGAACAAAACAAACTCATATGTTTCTTAAAAATCAGAACTTTATATTAAAAATGCTGTTTTCCAGATTTCAATGCGCCGAAAAAGTCTTTGTTGTCTCTATCCGGAACAAGAAAACATGATATAAAGAACAACTACACTCAATAATAATCATTACAAGAAGCCCTGGATAAAATTCAATTCATGACATCTACTCACATTGCACTGACTAATAACCCTGTTGTGATCATGGACTTGATTATTGTGAACTTGAAACCGCCCCTAAGTTCATGTTTCACGAATGAAATAAATAAAAACTTGTTATTTATTTTGCCTGAAGAATGGTTTGACTATTCTAAGGAACTTATTGTAGTTAGTAATGGAGTCCCTGCGGAAACACATGCATGCTCAGACTCAAAATCCATATACATAGTAAATTACGAAGGTGCAATTATTCCCAGGACAGATAAGAAAAATCTCTGTTAATCAATTCAAAAGAATTTTAAGAATACTGGATGTGTTGGTCAGTCAAAAGAGACATTGTGACTATCTCTGATATTATAAAAGGTATAGATTTTGACCAAGCATATCTCATTGAAGATTATTTCTTGTGTATGGATTCAGGAAGTGATTTTTTTACCTACGTGTATGTTTTATAATAAGATTAAAAATAAAATGCGTCAAATAATTTTTATTTAGCTTTCAATGACTGATTATTTTAACAAATAATTAAAAAAAGAACATAAAATAAACAAGTTTTTCATTCGTTAAGACCAGGTGTCTTAGCTTAAATCAGATTTATGTGGAGATTTTTATAACAAAAAAGTACATTTCAATGTTACTCAGAAAGATTATATAATTAAAAACCATGGATTAAATAAAACATAATCACTTTGTATGAAACCACGAATTTTATTACACGCCAACCGGTTTCATTTAGCTCAAGCTACATCAGGGCGTATTTAAAACAGTTCAAACTTGAGCTAAGCGAAAGATGTTGGCATGTAATAAAATGTGTGGTTTCATACGAAGTGATTGTGTTTTATTTAATCTAATATGTCAAACCACAAAGTGATTGCTTTCTACAAAAATATAAAAAATCAAGGAATTTGGTTACCAAAAATATTGAATTCCCATGTTACTCAACTATTAATATAACATTGGACCTCCCATAAAAACAGAGATTTAGTCATGTTTACCTGTATATGTATTCGTAGATTTTAGGCCAAAATTAATTAAATAAAGTTTTAAGTACACCTAATAATGTAAATACAGTAAAATCCCGTTTATTCGAAATTGAGCGGACCGAAAATCAAGAAAAAAGTTTCAATAATGACTTACGATAATGAAAATAAAAAATACAATTGTTTTTTTACATATGTACTAACTTTTTTCATTACAACTCTGAAGTAATTATATACCTATATACACACATTTAAAATAACAAACGAGTTGTCAAAATACAGCATTATTTAAAAAAAAAAAACGATCATAATGGACTATCTTTTCGCGCCATTTTTAATAACGACATAATCGTCAAACTTGTCAATACCGCCATTTCTCTGATATATTGAAATTAGCTACAAATGTTTCCAGTGGTTTTAAAGTTTTGTTTTGTGGTGGTCGTGGCGGCATTTCGCACTCGCCTGTGACGTTCTTACTCCTTTTCCCTCCATGACATTTTTAACCTTTCAACGCTAAAGTTTTATCTGTCATCATGTGTAATATTGTCGACAACGTCATTTATGGGGTTGTGTATTCTTCTGTTAATTTTATTTTGGATAGTATTTTTTGACAATCTCTTGTATTAATTTGATTTTTTAGTAACTGTTAGCGTGCAATATGAGTTTCGCATTGGTGCCATTTTCGATAATATAAAATTATCTGTCAAAATTATGAAAATTTTAAAATTAAAATTTAATGAAATATGGAAAAGTCTAAGGAACGCAAAACATGCATCCATGACTATCAAAATATCTAACACGGAAATATTAGAGATTATACAATAAATAATTGTCTCAAAATGCCTTGACACTAAACTTAAATAGAAAGAAATGACTATTAAAATGAATACAAATTAAATAATTTATAAAACATTGAAAAGTCTGAGGAACTCAACCGCATACTAGCGTTTCTACAACAAAATATACAAACGCTACGTGATCAAAAATAATGATGGTAATAATACAGAACAGAAGATTAGCAAGCACTGACATTCGCAGCCAGCAACTGGGGTATCACGTTACCTATAAGGGCGCAAAGATAGACAAATGCATGGGAGCTGAGTTAATGCGTCACGGTAAGGAAGATGAAGATTTAAAAATAGAAGACGCATGAGACATATTTGTCATCATCTTTTTTTAGCATACTGAAAATGAGTGAGAAAACAAACGATGCAAATTAACTTTATGCATCGTGAATCAGTATAGGGGCGGATACAACTCATTGGATGGATTTTGACATTTGACTAGCACATCGCGTACCACATGTGTATTTTCCAGATTATGGACACTTGACAAAAAAAAATCGAATTATCCAAAAAATAGATTGATAAATTCATCTGATAAGGTTCAAAAATAGCTTTGAATAACGGTATACGATTTATAAATACAATTTAGTAGGAAAACTTTCCAGAGGGTCCACATTCTGTTCCAAAACTTCGACTTGCAGCGAATTTTGAATAAACAGGATTTTACTGTACATGCATTCTATCTGACCATAAAGTATTTATGATTTTTATCTCTTCATTAGGAAAATCTTTTCTGAGCTGACAGTGAGCCATATGCATAATGTGGCTTAGTTATATCTGTCCCTTGTTATGGATAATTATTTTTAACTACTGAAATATTTTTTAATTTAATGCGCTCACAGAAAACTTATTTTATGAAGAGCAAAAATGAAAAAAAAAGTTTTCTGGCATGTTTATCAGTTAGTCTGAAGAAGTTGAATAGGCAAATAACAAATGTGATACCTCCAGGTGGTGTTGCTGCTTCTTGTGTTCGTGATGCGCAAGCAGGTGTCCTTTCTTTCGGCACTGTTTAAGGAGACGGCCACCTGCCTGGCCGCCATCCCCGGCCTCTTCCTTCAGCCCCTCGTCACCTTTTTATTCCTCATGCTTTTCTTCATCTTCTGGTTGGCTGTCATCGTAAGTCACTATGTAAAACTCTACATGTTGAATTGATTCTTAGTAAATCTGTAAAATTGTATACAAGTGTGTTAAGCGTAGGGAAATTTGAAAGAAAACTAATACTTTACATTGATGATATCGAAGTGTCAATTTCCTTGAAATATACAAATTAGATGAATACGAGACAGAAATTTGAAAAAGAAATTTTTTTTAACCTAAATAATTATCATTTTTTGGTAAAGTGCTTCAGAAAGCTTTCAAGTGAACATCTTTTAATTCTTGTATGGAGCGTGCAGGGCGTAACCATTTGTCTCAAATAACTTATTTTCAGTTAAAATGTTACTTACTTTTACCAGAAATCCCACAATATGTACACAGGTACCTGCTAACCAAGATTTTCCATGATGCACGAGTCCAACACAGCTAGATGTAAAACAACCTCAAAATGATTGCTTTATTATTTACTATGTATCTTGTTTCCTACTGCTACTAGACAGAGATCTGTGTAGTAGTAGGCAGCAGGGTAACAGCACAGACAGAATTATGATTACAGTTAATTGAGACATTTCAAATATCTCATCTTTTTTAAAATAGAAATGGCTACCGATTTTTATACCCTTTATAAATTTATTGATTTACTCTGCTGCAGGTGTGTTTGGCCACAGCTAACTATCCGGGGGTGCAGCAGCCCTTCTCCCTAGCAGCTCCCCCCCTCCCCTCCACGGTGGCACTCCCCGTGGCTGCCACGCCCCTGCCCGAGCGCAACGGAAACATTGCTAATATCAAAAGTAATCCATTAATTTTAGTATACTCTGAAATGATTGAATGAAATGAAATGGGCCATTAAGACACGAGTCTGTTTCAGCATATGCCCTGGAACTGATAGAGTTCGTGGATGACTCGTGGGTCAAAGGGATGTGGTGGGTATACCTGATCGGGCTCATCTGGACCAGTGAATTTATCCTCGCTTGTCAGCAGATGGCTATCGCCGGAGCGGTGACGCACTGGTACTTCAAGTAAGGCTCGCAGTTTAGTTAGATAAACACTTGACAGTTATAGTAATTTCCTTGAAATGATACGATACACATTTTACTTGCAGAGGCCCGGCAGCGAGCGACTCTCCCGTGATGTACTCTGTTAAGAAACTTATCAAGTATCACATTGGTTCCGTGGCCAAGGGATCATTCATCATCACATTGTTTAAAATTCCACGTTTAATATTGACGTACATATATGCACGGTAGGTTGTTTTTTTATCAATACTGATTCTTTTTGTTATTTTACCTAGAGAGTGTTTTGAAAAATTACAATTGATCGAGATTTTTTCAGTTTGAAATCTGGTGCGGACAAGGGATCCGAAGTTGCCAAGTGCGGCCTGAAGTGTGGTATCTGCTGTTTCTACTGTTTTGAGAAGTTCATCCGCTATCTCAACCACAATGCCTATACTATCATCGCCATCGAGGGTGTCCATTTTTGCAAGGCTGCAGGGATTGTAAGTCTGATTCTATTTATAGTTTTAATTTTTTTCCCTTTTTTAAGACTAAATGAAGCCAAAAAAAATGAAAAATCGGTATAACTCGGTGGTTTCCGATATCATACTTTCCTTTCTGATAAATGTTCAGTTTTTAAATGCATACATTCTTCATAATGGGCACTAACAGAATTCTTTCCACATTACTATAAACCTAGGGTTGTACTCGTTAACGTCAAGAACGTCGACAAATCAAGTCAAGGAAGATAGAGTAGTTCTCTGTAATCCCCATGTTGGACAGGAGAGTCCTCGCAGTAAGATAGCAAGTTGGCAGTAGCATCTGGTCGGTCCATCGAATTGGGGATCAACCTCTTTCTTTCTGACCTTCCGTATTTCTAGTCACTGCTGGTGTGTGATGTGTTTGAAGATTGGAGCATCATCGCAGACAGAATTATTATAATGTCATATATGGCTGCAAATCTATTTTCCCAAATTTTATCACTTTAGTATTGCATTTTTTCATTCTTCTCCTAATTTTGGGCTCGCAGCCAGCATCTCAAGTTATACAGGAACCAAAATAATCAAATTGATGCACAATCTCCAATGTTTGTGGGTGGTGCGGTGCTATAGTACTATGCTTTTATTTATCTCAAATCTCTGCTTCATACGCTTGCTCTCATCTTCTATTTTATGGAGAAATTCACCCATGATTCTTCTGGCAATAAGCACGGTGTCATCAGCATATCCAAGATTGGAGAGTTTCTTTCCCAACAGATCTGAGGAAAGGATGCATCCTTGATGGATTGGACAGTCAGGAAATCTTTTAGACATTATATTATTGACTTTCACTGTGGCATAGCAATGGAGATTTCTGATGAAGTGTGTTGGAATGTCTATTTCTAATAAAGTAGTACACACATACTCCAATTTCTGTTCCTGTAGACAATAAAATAAAGAACATCCCTTTATGAATCCAGCCTGTTAGCAGGCATTGTAGTGTTTCATACATATTACTATTGACTGCGGATAGAAAAACCTTGCTTTTAAGAGAGATAGGTGAAACTAGTTGGTAGTTTTCACATTTTTAATGCTGTACATATACCACCTACCATACCACACACGGCACCTAACAAGACAATGTTCCAACGATCAGGAGTCAATGCGTTAAGTTCTTAAATTTTAATTATGTACTAATTTTTTTTATTTGGTCCTGAGAGCCTTTTTTCTCCACATTTCATAATTTGTTCAGTAACCACAGCTGACTCAAACTGCCACACCTTGAGAATTAGATAACTGGAATATATATTATTTGTGTTGGATGAATGCAGGCCTTCAACACCTTGGTGAACAATGCACTGCAGATGGCCACCGTGAACTCCGTAGGCGACTTCATCCTGTTTCTGGGCAAGTGTATTGTGACGACCATCACGGGCAGTCTCGGGCTGCTGGCTCTCAAGAGAAATTCCGAGCTGCATTTCTACGCTGCACCCACACTGCTCATCTGCGTCTTCTCTTTCTTCATCGCCCACTGCATTCTCTCACTTTATGAGGTACGTCCAAATTTACTTGTATAGGTTTAGACACCAAGAAACTGAACAATGCCATTGATATTATATACCTACAATTTTATGAATGAATTTGATTTCAGTTCAGACTTTGATAAGATATAACAAAGAGGAAGAATGAGGCTGTACAATAGTTTTATTTTAATCTTCTAAGTTTTACACATTTTGACTCTATAGATGGTGCTAGTGGTTGTAATGATTTTCTGAGAAAATCATTTAAAAAATAATAATTTATTGTTAATTATTCATTATTATTAAACTAATCTGTAGCTATCCCATGCAGCAACAGCTGTTTAAACTTCAAAATAAATATATATATCCTAAGATGTGATGGTCAGATTATATCGGCCGAGCACTGTAGATTGAAACCTTTTCTTTTTTAATCTTCTTCTGCCGATCTGTGTCCAGTGTTGAATGTAGGCTTCATTTTTCTTGCTTCCTACAGTTTCGTCTCTTCGTCGCTTTCAATTTTACTTAACTTGCCTGATGTTATCTGACCATTGTGTTAGGTGATTGTCAGATAAGTTATCAGGCAAGATTGGAAGCAAAGTTCGGAGGACAGGGAGCTTTAGAAAGTGAAAGAAAAGGAATATTGTTTCAATTGAAAAATGAAAAGGAACTTAAGAATGATTTTTAATACACGATACCATTTTTTTGTAACATAAAACAATGTAACAATTGTAACATGAAATAATTTTCGTAAAGCTAAATAAATTCAAAACAGTAGGTGCCAGAAGATGTTTTGGAATGAGAGATGTTTTGTTTCTATTGCTGATCTTTTAGTGTCAAACATACTAGAGTTGATCATTTCGTTGTCCTTTTACTTTTTACATTATATTCCACTGTGTGGTGAATTAGGAAATTCCCCTACTCCACTTAAATATATTATTATTATTTCTAATTTATCGATTGTAACGCAGAATCTCCGCTTTCCCGTGTGCGATGCTCCCGGTCGCAAGGCACCACTCTGATGAATCCCGTAAACCCTGCTCCACTAAAATATTATTGTTAATTTATACTCTCCTGCCTCCGTCGCCAGTGTGAAGATCTTGCATTTTTTCGCTTAATATCTAATTTTGGCCAACGTGATCAATCTAGCGGTTACGAATATTCCCCATGTTATGTCCGTAATAAACCTAGTTCTTTTAACCCGCGTTTTCTATTATCAAATATCTCAAGTTTCCAAATATCCAAATATTATAGTCATTCAAATACCTATAGGCAATTGTTAAAATAAATATACCGATTATCTTATAGTACGCGATTAAATAACGGAAAACCTCTGATCATGCAGTATGATACCCGAACGCACACGTTATAACATTAATTGTGTATGTATTACTCAAGAGCTGGAATGTAAAAGTGTGGAAGGAATTATACATAGATCACCAACCTTGTCATAGATTTGTTCTCGTGACTGTAGCCACCTTGTGACATCACCTAGCTGTTCAAAGAGTATATGGACGTGTGAAACAACATGCTAAATGTCAGCCTCGCTAGGCAAGTATGTTCTGTGGTTATGATAAGTTCTCTAGACATCAGTCTGTGGCGCTCGCTCGGCTCCCCTAAAACCCCAGATTAAGAAACCCGTACGCCTGGTGCATATTCGCGGTAGACGACGGGTGCTTAACCCCGAGCCCTCTTACCCACGCGTTCAAAAGTTAATGATGATGATGATGATGATCCAAAGTTTAGATTCGGCCGATGTCTCAGTGAACAAATCATTTGTTACGACTCATTCAAGATGCATGGCCGAGGTCCTTGTATCTCCAATATGCTGCTGTTCAGTATCGGTAGGAAAGTGGCCGATCCGAGGCCGCTTCCACCTCTGAAGGTAATTAATTGTGATGATTGTGACATGACAGTACGATTCTCAGGAAATTCCCTTGATTCCTTTGGGTGCGTCTGAAAACATACGTCATGTGACAATGGTGTCTAATGGATAGTTTTAGTTTATCTGCAGGATGATCCTCGGTGTCTCGAACAATGCATCTCGAATAGACCCAGGAATAAATAGTTAGGATTGTTATCACTGCACGCTGGTGCGTGTGTGTGTATGTTTGTGTAATTGTAGATCGTTTCAGAAACACTGTCTCTGGGTATTAACCGCTAGAGAGTCTACTATCATCCTCTTCAACTATACTGATGTACGGGGTGTTCGGAAAGTCCTACAGGAACCCACCTGATACGCTCGTAAGCTACATACAGTTTGTGGCGCACATGACATATGTTGAGAGAACCGAAACTGCCGCGGAATCGTCACCTTAGCCTGTAGCCTCTTGTAGGTGACGGCAAGGCATAGTAGCAGATCTAAATTCTCTCAGCGATTGGTCCCGAAATCGACGCGACTCGCCCATATATCAGTGCCAAACTATACTTCACCATCGGTACCAGCCGTCCTGAAGGTCAGCCTAAACCCTTTCGCTCACATTCAAAATCCTTCAAGCAGGCTTACATATCAGAATATTCATTTCAGCTCGCTGGCCTAAGGAAGTAAATAAATAAATGCAGCTCCTCATTTTGTGGTGTGTAGTATCGCCGAATAGTGGTGAGAAAAATTGCTACTTTTGACTCACGGATGTGATTGACATTGGTATTAGAATATATCAATGATTGAAAACTGTGACTGTGATTACAATTTCATTACTAATACACAAAATAAATTAATTAATTAAAACATCATTTGCGTAAAAAACATATTCTAGCATAATTTAGTATTATATATCTAATTTATAATAAATAAAATAATATCATCACAAAGAAAATAGAGACGCTTTAAAAATGTAAGTTGATTTTTCGGGTTAACTTCTCAGGAAATTTGAGTAAAACGTTTTGGCAGAATCCACTAGATGGCGCTGAGTGCAAGTTAAAACCTTATTCCTTCAAAAATATTTTCGTCTCAAATGCGCATGCGCTGAATCACAATATCGTGACTGATAACGGTTTATTTACGCATCCGTGGAATCGCGACTCACAACGCAATATCTAATATCTACAAGTAATGTTGTGACTGATCACGATTTATTTACGCATGCGCGGAATCACGGTCTGTAAAATGTCAAAAATCGAAATATCAGTGCGGTTGTAAAGCGTTAGCCGTGAGTCGTAAGTGTGATCACGTTTTACAAAACCAAATTCAATCACGGTCGAATAGCAAGGTCGTGACTCACTTTAACTGATATTTCAAATATTAACTCTGCGTCCGCCGTGACTGATCACGGTTTGAATATATATATTGAGGATGATCCAAGTACGACTTGTTTTACTAACACTGAACCATGATGATCCTGCCTGCATCACGCATTAATAATATAGCTTTCGCGCGCATTTCTCTTAGATTAATATATAATATTATGATTTTCACGGATTGTATTTTTACGTTATATACATTATAAAATTTAAAATATATTGGTTAGATGTAATTGGTTTTATATATTTTATAATGAAAATATATATTATAAAAAATACGCATAATATTATGTAAAGAAAAAACAAATGAAATTATTAAGTAAACAATGTGCATTCGTCTTTAAATTATAATAGATACAAAACGTGAGATATTAAATATTAAAAGTACAGATTAATAGGAAAAAAATACAATTAAAATACGTAATGTTCAATGACAGATTAATAAAAAATTATGTACGGGTCAATGTTCAAAATACGGATAAAAAATCGTAAAACACTTCTAATCCTGTTTGAAAAAATTATATAATTTTTTTTTTAAATGTATACGTTTTAAATGTAAATTATAGAAAATTAAAAGATAGTGCTTGTTTAAAATAACGTCATGACTCAGATAAGATATTTCTGGATCCATAGAAAGTATGGGTCCATAAAATTGTGAACTCTTTATAATCCCCTATAAAAAGTGAAAGTATTGTACTAATACAATTTTTAAAAATCATGTCAATTGCAACACAAAAAAGGCTTTAAGATAATTATTAATATCTTGTAAAAAATTAAAAACAATAAAAGTATTTTTAAAATCTATGGGGGTAGAAAATTACTGCACTGTATTACTAATAACTTAATCTATAAAATGTTAATGTGAAAAGAGAACTGAAAAAAATTCAGAAGTCAAAACCAAGTAAGTATGGAATATTGTATTTTCGTATGTGTATTGCACGTGCTGTAACACGAACAGTGAATAAAATAGCGTGATAAACGTGTGTTTTATCACGTGATCTGGTTATACATACCTACACAATGTAAAATAAGTTATCAACAAGCTAGCATAAACATTACAAACATATTCCAATAGATGGCGCAAATCATCCGAAGAATCCGGTGCTAATTCAAATGATAATCAATTTAAGCCGCGGCGATAGATGGCGCTGATTCAAGGGATAATCGATTTAATCACGAATCACGATATTCCCAGATATTTAATCACTGATAATGAGTGTGACTCAAATATATCATTGATAAAATCACGGTTCGTGATTTTGAGTTATCACTATCGCCGAAGTCATTCAACAATGGTAGTAGCTTATTAATTCCTTTTGTGGATTAATCGTGCAATATATAATATAACAAATGGTTAAAATACATATTGATACTTTGATTCTCCATGATTATACCAGTTTATCTTATTCAAGACCGAGCCCTGCAGCAACCAAGGTGGTTATCATTCAATTATAATTTTAAGTAATCATAAAGAGTCAAAACATATATTACAAATGCGGTAAAATAGTATGGTAATCAACAAAGGCATGCAAAAGAAACTCATCAAGATTCAAGCAGGTCCTCGCTGCCGACGTCCACCAACACACATCTCCCGCGATAGTATCCGGATCGAATAAATGGTCCGCCAACAGTTTCGCGACGGTCGTAAGGTCATTGATTATCACTTTAACACATTAGATCAACTCCAACAATCTGCTTCAGGCTACCTCTCCCCGTTTCCCGCGCCAAGTTCCCAACCGACCGATACCAAGCGACCCCTTCGCCCGCTCTATGAACCCCCCGTCTCCTTTCCGTTTCAAAGCTACCCTCGATTTCCCGGTTCTAAAGCGACTCTCACACGTGCGACCCCCTCGCCCTCCCGAAACCGACTGTCTAGAGAAGCGCTCACCACCCCCGCTCCTGCCGTTCGTATCCCCCGCCCCGCTCTAGAAATTTCTCGGAATTCATATTTTTTTATCAGTTGGTTATATGTGGATCATCACAACTGTTCGCCTTGATATTTTTAATTCCCGTGCAATTTGTTTATTTGATAATAAGATATTATCAAGCAATGGATTTCAGTAGAAAGTTCTTTGGTTTTTGTCTTAATAAATATTATAAAATTTTTAAGAGCACTTGAATATCACTGCAAAGTTAAAATATGTTTTCACCACAAAATCTGGGAGTAAACTAAACATAAATGGTGTAAAATAATCAAAAGGAGGTATATGTAAAATAAATAACCTGATCTAATAAAATAAATTATTATCAAAATAACTTCTTAGAGTTTTACAATGTCATAAACCCCTCAGGGTCCTTACCCACCTTTCTACCTGCTATTTTTATGACCCAAGTCCAAACAATCTAATTCTCTGCAAATATGATGAATTTGGGTGACAACTATTAGTATGCATTATACAGATACTAATTTCAAATACAGTATTGAAAAATTTTTACGCAAGCAAGTAGTTTTGACCAATATAAAACATATTTTGTAAGTGGGCAAATATATATATTAAATATTAATTAAATATATTAATTATAAAGATATACATATAAAATCAATTTTATCGAAAAATAATTACAACTTCACAATAAGAATGTGTTCCCCTAAAAATATATATATGGTGTAGGTTATAAGAAGTTGAACTATTAGTCCCGGTTTGAAAATGTGTAATTTGCATAGAAGTTCTCAAATTTCAATTAGGCGTTTACAATATTATTTTTAAAATGTGTTTTATTTTAGATGGTCGTGGATACACTATTTATATGTGTTTGCGAGGACCGCAAAATCAACGGGGCTGAAGGCCGCTGGAGCCGGATGGTTGCGGGAGAGTTGGAAGGAGCAGCACCGGCTTGCCCGCCTCCCGAACTCACAGAGCTACAGGTCCTCAATTCTACAGAGAAGCAATAGGCAACGGCTTTATCAATCCTGGTAAATGTTTCGACAGTAGAATTGTTATGAGTGATATTATTTGACGAGATGCAAATCTGATCAATGTTCTATTTTGGATGATGTATGGATTGTTGTGCTTTGTGGCAATTAATGTACAGATACTCTTTAAATATTAGGTAGTTTCAAAAGTCTGACATTTTATTTTAGTGCAACATCCCTTCTTAGTTCAGATTTTGAAAAAAATTTATATTAAATTTATTAAAATCCACACATGTCGCAATAATTCAATGTAACACATTTTAATGGGGAAAAAATGTCTAGACGCATGGGTATTGACTGTAAATTAGCAATTTTCAACTAGTAACCTTCAAACTAAGGTGAAAAGTAAAAGGTAATGGTTGGAATCAAAACAAAACCCAATACAAATGATAGACTACACCAGAAAAAGTTTTATTGCGTATGTATAAACATCATATACATACGCAATAACACTTTTTGACCGAGACTCAAATCAATAAGTAAGTTATCATACAATGACAATGTTTTACCACATGACAAGGATATTTTAATGCATCTTCCATATTTACCAAACATTTGCACTTTCTGACTGCCACCTGTTTCGGTCACGTCAGTATTTTTTAATAGACAAATAATATTCCCAAAAAGAAGACTAATATGCAAGATTTCTAAAAAAGTAATCTAAATATAATAATTAATAAATATATAGCAAACACTGCCACGGCATATGGAACTACCTAATATAACTGTTCAAAGGTTTTTGGTGAAACTTTGTGGAATTCCATGATTATTTTGTAAATTTTATTCCATTACACTTTTCATTGTGTTAAAAGTGTTGTGTTGAAAGTGCTTTTAATTTTAGTTGATGTATAATATTGATAATAGGAAGATGTTCCCGAAAACGTTATATATCATTTAACACAATGAAAAGTGTAGTGGAATAAAACAAGAATTTTGACTCAATTTACAAAATTCCTAATATACTTTTTAAATGATTATTTTGCTTTGTTTATATAGTTTATATGTATTATTTTATGAGTAAGATCGGTGACTTCCTCTTCCAGGAGTGGTCCTAATATTACTCGTGGACTTGTGTGTCCATGGTATATGGCTAGCTTTTACATTTTCTGTCTTGAAATTACAGTTTATTCTTAAAAATTTAAAGCTAGTTTCCTCAAGGAGACAATTGTCTGACCATCGCCGCTCTACCTCCAGCTGTTGATGTTTAGGTTTTAAGATTTTATTAATTTGCTGATTTGTGTATCATCACTATTTGTATTATTTTCAATTTAAGTTAAAGCGCATGCATTAAGGAAATGGAACTAACTCCTCGAATACATGAATGTTCGTGTCTACAGGCGAGATTTTACTGCTCAGCTGATTTTATCAACATTATTTTACATAGGTACATATATGTAAAAATATTTTTCTACTAACGCTATTTATCAATTACCTAGAATAAATTTTAAATAATTTTGGAAATATTTACATTTTATAAGTTAATTTAAGTAAAACTACGCTAATTTTATATTAAAATGATTTTATTTTGATAATAAAACAACATTCAAGGACAGCTGATTGTGTATGAAGATTGCTATTTTTGTGTTTGTTTAATTAATGTTATTTTTAAATTAATAATTGTCCTGATATAACTTGTAAACATGGTCACAATCCAGTGAGCAGCTACTGTCCCTAGAAACTGAAGTAACTAACTCCCGCTATACATTTCATTTCAAAGAGGCTCTGTTGAACAGTTATTGAATGTTGTGTAATGATTTAATAAATTGTATTCAAATAATGATTGTGTCAGTGTAATTCATGAAATAGCTCTGCCATGTTCAGTGACCAGATCACTATCCAGGTTGAATTCCCTTTCCTTCCGCACACTTCTACTGATTTACAAAACAATAATAAGGGTCATATCAAATACAGGTGGTACAAGTGGATTTCATATTGGTATTTAACCGGTTGACTGACCAAGAATGTAAATATTTATATTTATTTATATAATGTAATATTAAATTATACCTAAGCCTATTATGCATTTATTTTTAAGGATTTAGATAGCTTTTTTAGATCTTTTGGTTTTGTATTTTTTCAAAAGGTTTTGACCAAGATTAGGTTTGGTTAACTTTTAAAGGACTGGATTTAATATGATATCTGACAAAATAGTTGTTAATAATAATGCTTTTAAAGCACACAGATGGGCACAACATTACTACAAAATAAAATAAGGAACTCATTACCTACATTGTGTAAAAAATGAACTCATGAAGTCACCGACTACTCACACGGATTGCTGTAGACTGAAGTTTCCATTGACACATTTGATTTGTTGTTTTGAATATCCACTAGTAGTGTAGACTAGAACTTGCTAAACATTTACCATATGATTCAGTAGAAACTGGTACAATCATAAAACAGCTTGCTTGATAGATATTTAAGCAGGATGATAGGTTAAGCCAATGATCGCAAAAAATAAGTTGAGGATACCCGGATGCTCACATCCTTCTGATATCTGGTCACATTTTGACATAGTACACTTACAAGCTATTTCACATCAATGACACAAAATTGTAATAATAATATGTAATGTTTAATATTTTATCATATTTAGCATACCTATTTAGCACAGCTTCTTCTGGATTTGTTACCGCATATAAAAAAAAGTGACAAACTTATCAGGATCAGTCAAACTACATCCTAATTCCCTGCGATATATTGGCTGGACTGCCGACAAATGGTGTTGATCTTAAATTGTGAGCTTATATTAAACAAATTTGTATTAAGTTTGTTCTTTGCAAAGATTTAACTGCATCGATAAAAATTACGGTAATGATACGTACACTTGTAATTTAACACAAACTACAAAAAATGTAATACTTGAATGTCACCGGCTGTCACACATCACAAATCACAAAGAATGCAATGCACGAGAAAAATAAAACAATGTATACTAAGACAGTAAAAAGTAGAGAAAATTATGTTTTTCCATAGACAATCGGAACCATTTTATAAGTTAATTCCCCTTATTAGGTAACGGCAGACATGACATACGTATTTGGATATCGCGACTTAGATACCTTCACTGGGTTACCGAGCACCCTACAGTGTTTCACTTGCGTCTTACCTCTCTTCATTGTTGTCACTGCGTGCTACGTAATTTTTTATAATATAAATTTTTTATTTTAAATTTAAAGTTATCTCTATTATATTCAGTACTTACTGGTACTATTATTCCTATACTTATTCTTTAAAAATTTATATATTTTCTTTAGCTATTATATAATATTTATTTATCCTTGTACTTCACATTTTGCTTTATTTAAATACTTAATTCTCGCATTTACCTTTTTACTTTTTTCCGATATATTGTGACTTTTTCCTTATTTATGTTTGTAATTTTAATGAAAATGTTTATTTTTATTTTTCTAAGTTATATGCTGTTTAGATTTCTTAATTTTTAAATGTAGGAGCAAAAATGAGCAATTTGATTGTATGCTGTTTATTGTACGCTGATGGTGCAGTACTATTGGCGAATAATGAACAAGAATTACAGTCTAGTTAGTAAAATGTACGATGTATGCAAGGAAAGCGACCTTATCATGAATGTCAACAAATCGAAAGTGATGGTACTCGAGAAGGAGGAAAGCAAGACACTGTGCAAAATACTTGTAGGTAATTAATGTTTGGAACAAGTAGATGAGTTTGTATATTTGGAAAGTATGTTTGATAGAAACGGAAAGGCTGAGAAAGGTATTTTTATGTTCCTTCCTCGGGAGTCTTAAAATCACGACTCGGTACTTGTAAATAACTCGTTTATTGATATATTATAGGTGCACAAATGTATAAGGTAGCGTGTCTACGGAGATGTATTGAAACGAATAGACTTTCAGTTCTTTCTCGTTTGAATGTTAGATACGATCTGATCTCTGAAGGGTTGTGTTATAGTTTATAAAGATAATTCTCCCATTAAATAATATAGAAGATAATTTAAATCCGGGTGAACAAAGTCATAAATTAGATGATATGAAATAATCCTTTCAATGCATAAATAATAAGATAAGACAAAACTATTAAAATAATGGTTCTAGCCCCATAACTCTCCTCAAATCAAGAAAGGTTAAGGTTGACAAACTAAAAGATAGGGATGTGGCTTCGGTGTGTAGGTACATACATAACACCTCCCTTGTATAAATTTTAAATATAATTTTTTTATAAAAAATTTAAATTTCAAACAATATTAGCAAAACTTTTGAATAGGTAAAGAAAAAATATTATTGAATAAAAGTACATAATTTCATAAAGTTTGAGAAACTTTGTAAAACATAAGGTATTAAATATTACTCAATTATTTACGAACAAAAGTTAATAATATTGAAAAGTTTGAAAAACTTTGTAAGATATGAGACATTAAAGATTACACCATTGTGCATGAACTTATTATTATTACATACAATTGTAAATATTCTATATTAACACTTATAATTATCAATGACATATAAGCAGAGAAGACTTTCTAAAGTAATGATTTAAAATAAGATTAATTTTTATGAAAATATGCAATGACATCTTTTAATTAGAATGAAGCAATGTGATAAGATACAATAATAGTCAATTAGAAAATACATAACTATGTTTATAATTATTAATAACACAAATAGAAAAACAATTAATAAAAATAGAAATTCTTGAAGATAGTAACATTTGAAATAAAAATCATGAAAATAAGTACAAAACGATATACACAAGTACATTAGTTACATAATATTCAATTAGTGTTACTTTTGTTTATTAATTTAGTAATAAATGCTTTAAATTGCTGTTTGCATGAATGTTACAATTAAATTATTCATATTTTTACACACATACTTAGTGGCGTCTAGAATTTTGCTAGAAATCAAATCATTAGAAGTAGTGATAAGTATTTACTCATCAGTTATATCAAAATGTTTACAATTCTAAATCATTTTTTACAAATATTGTGCTAACTAGGGAATTACGTGACATAAAAACTAATTTACTTTTAAAATAAAGAACATTAATATCTAGTAATTCTATAATATTTGGTACATCTTCATATCTAAGTCATAAGGGTGGGATGTTTAAGTGCGAATATGAGATAAGGATTGTCAAAGATCGATTCTTTTTTAATGAACCGATTTCGAAGCTTTCATGTAAAGAATTATTATTTATTTATATTTAAGCTAGTTCGTGTGATTAAATATCATGTAAACAGATTGTTGCCTGAACAACTCGACTCCGTTCTTTCAATAATTCTTATTATCGACTGTCAATTAGCTGATAGCTTTTTCATCATTTTGTACCTTATGATGGTTCTCAATCCGCTTACTTAATACCTAATATAAAAAGAAATATATAAGACTTCATATAAAAATAAATATTTCTACCTGTCTTGGTAGAGTATTATATATCGAAAAGTAATCAAATAAATGTGTTCGACTTTTGATTTTGTAATATTTATCTTATTTTAATTAAAATATATATTTATTATTTTTATATGTACTCCTAATATTGATATATCAAATTTATGTGAAGGGATTATTTTGAGCCTCGCGAAGTGCTTTTGGTTTTGAATTTGTTTTAAGATTTAATATTTATTTTGGTAAATCGCCTACTATAAAATATAGAATTATTATAATTATTAAAATTTATAATTAGCTTAATATTAATTTTGATTCAGTTTACTTAAACTGCAGCCTAATGTTGATATGGCCGCATTTATTGAAAATTTTGTAAACAAATAAATACATCTTTGTAAGACGATTTATCTCAAGTATTTATCTTAATTACAATATATAAATGCATTTTATAATTCTTCGTTGATTAATATTGACAGATGAGATTTCTAATCTCTTACGCTAATTCACGTGACTATCGTTATCATCACTTGTGCGTTATCAACTAAAATTATTAGTAGTGGTTAAGAAATTTCTTTAATATTGGAGAGACGCAATTTCTCCTTTTACACAAAATGCATAGATAATAAATACATTGGGTTTTGATATTTTTTTACAGATTTCTCAATAACATCCAACAAGTCCTAAAGTAATTATGTAAAATAGTACTAGACGAGAGATTTTTATAGTTTACATTTCTATTCTCATAATTGTCATTTGGCAATTACCGAGACTAAGATAATTGTCAGAGCCCATCCAAAATAAAAGGTTTAATTCTATTAAAATGTACGATGACTTCTTTTCGTTTTATTTTAATTGTGACATTTACATTCAAATTTATGGCTGTGATTTGATATGGTCCTTCATAGTCTGGCATTAGTTTTCTAGATTTATTTAATTTATTCGCTTCATTACGTAATAATATTAAATCTTCTACATTATATTTATGGTTTTTATTAATGCTTTCATCGTGTTTTGTTTTTACAATCTCTTTTTGTTTGATTAAATTCTCTTTCGCTATTTTATGACAGGTTTACAATTTTAATTGTAACTCTTCTAGATAGTCGTTGTATGTATACTTAAACGTAGGGTCTTTAGTTATCGATGTCGGCAATTGCGGTTTAGTCCCGAATATGAATTCATATGGAGAGAATTTAGTGGCAGTATGAGGAGTGGTATTGTATGAAAACATCACATAGTCGATTCAACAATCCCAGTCTGTGAAGGTGAGATGTAATGTTTTAAATAATCAGCGAGTGTCGCGTGGCTGCGTTCAAGGGCGCCGTTCATCTGAGGGTGATAAGCTGTAGTCTGTAATTTTACTATTTTAAATAGCTTGCAAAGTTCATTAATTATTTTAGAAGTAAAATCTGAAACTTGATCTGTTAAAATTTTGTCTGGAAGCCCAAAAATACTAATGAACTTCTCAAATAAATTCATTGCAATTGTTTCGGCTTCATGATTAGGAATAGCTATCGCTCTAGAGAATTTTGTCAAATCGTCTTGCATAGTAAGTACGTACTTATTTCTGAATTCTGTCATTGGTAATGGTCCTACGATATCGAGGGCTAATCTCTCAAATGGTTTAGTTGACGTATTAGTTAATTCTAGCGGTTGAATATTCCTTTCTCATGAAATTTTGTTTTTCTGGCATTCTATACAGTTTTTTTATGTATTTCCTAATATCCGATTTCATTTTGTGCCATTTGTAGTAGTTCCTGATTCTATTTTTTGCCCTATGAAATCCAGAATGTCCTCCGATAGGATTATTATGAAACTCATGAAGAATTCGAGGAATTTGTTCGGTTTCGGGATTTATTATTTTATTATGACATATAGTAATATTAATAGGTGTGTTAGAAAAATGGCATTTATTATAAGTTTAGTTTTATTCCAATTTAAGTTTTCTAATCCTGCATGAAGAGACGATGGCATGGTAAAACTAGTAATATTATCTTTAAGGAGCATTGTTTTTAAATTTTGCAAGGCGGTAAAGAGATCTTTATGTATGGGTTTATCCCAAAAGTTATGTTTTATAATTACATGATATATTGTTTTATTTTTATATTCCGGTGTTAAAATATCAAAGAGTTTATTATCAGTTAATTTTAATGTACTGTAATTATTTATTAGTTCTTTGATTTCTTTAGATAAATCTTGGCACATTTCCTGTCGTTGCTAATGAAGTGAACTAAATTATCTTTATATGTTAGTAAATTATGGTCAATTTCTTTAATATTTGTCAATCTGTATAAGATTTTATGAAATCTTCATATGAGTTAGGTTTAGAATTTGTGTTCAGTAGAGATGTTCAGTACATTATTTTGTTCGCCAACAACAATACGGGATAATGCATTTTCGTAATTATATTCTTCTAGTTGACAAATTTTTAATAAAGATTCGCTTTCTTCATTATTTAAATGGTCAACATTGATTTGGAAATCTAATTGTTCAATTCTAGAACTGTTTGAATTATCACAACTTTGCATTATATACACATTATAAGAATTTAAGGGTAAAAGTTTAAGGGCGAGTCTATCGATGATAACAGATTCGTTATTTGTGTTTATTATGGATGTTATCGCTTTATTACCCTGGGATATTGAAACTAAAGACCTACACAGATATACTCGTTTGATATATAAGTGTTATCTATTAGTCCTTCACGTAATTGTGATGAGTTAATGATCTCAACTTTGATGAATGCTTCCGAACGCTGAGTGTTTGGTTTTGTTTAAGCTTAAAGTTAAACGGTAGTACGATATTGTCAAATTTTAACTGATTAAATTCATAATCTACTTGAGCATTATATTTTATTAAAAAGTCACTTTCGATTATTCTGTCAGCGGGCATATTATTATTTCCATCCGATAGAACGTGGAAAGTATGAATTAATGTTTTATTAAACCGACAGTATATAGAGGTTTATCTGTAACATCTAGATCAGTCAATTTAATTGATTCAAGTTGATTTATATTATTTTTATTTTTCAAACAGTCTATTTTTATGAGCGATATATCTGCTCCGGTTTCTAAAAGAAGATTTATTTTTTTATTAATGTTATTTGTTAATTCCATTTGAACAGTTATATATGATAACGTATTTGGATTGGTTGAAAAAATGCTATCTTTTTTTGAAGGGTATGTTTCGAAGTAACTACTGTACTTCGAGACATCTTTAGTTTAAATTAATTTCATCATTGGATGAGGGCGTGATTATTTCATTATTATTGTGATATGCTCGGTCTTCGTCAAGCTTGAGTCAAATTTTCAAATTTCGACAATCATTATTTTGATTAAATTGACTATCATATTAATAATGATATACATGACGATCATTATTATTTTGATTATTTGGGTTTCTATTATTATATCGTCCATTCTGGTTTTCATGATTTCTTTCGTAATTTCTTCTTTCAAATTTAGGATTTCGATTATTATTTTATCGCGATTTATTTCATAATTGCCTCTTTCAAATTGAGGATTTTTATCATAATTATTTCCATTATATGCATTTTTGTTCCTTTAATTTTTTCTCCCGAACTGATTTGCGGTTGATAATTTTTATCGTATTTATATTCGTTAGTTTTCATGTTATGATTTATGTTTCTTTTATAATATTCATCCCTTAATTTTATTCTACATTCTTATAGAATACGGTGTCCAATTTTTTCACAATATCTACATAATGTACTATATTTTTTTTGCGAAAAAGTATTATCGTTATAATTTGGGTTTTGATTTTTATGTAATTTTTCATAGCAATTTACAATGGTGTGTCCACTCATTCCGCAAAAAGTGCAAAAATTTGGTTTTTTAGAAAACAGGTCCCATTCCTGATTTGTTTTGTTCTCATCTTCTACTCTTTGACAAAATGTGGAAGCTTCTAAATGCATGGTTGTGTCTTTAATTAAAAGAAGTTGCTTATATTCCTGAGAAACTCTTCCAAGGATTGCACTTAAACAAATATCATTTTTCATTTTAAGAAGTCCCGGAAGGAAAGCGGGATTTTCTTCGTTTTCGCGTTTTATTGCCCGAACAAATTTGTTATCTAGTATATCTAATCTAAATGTAAAATCACTTATCGATTCATCCGGTAATTGTTTGAATGTCTGCGATTCTAATATTAATTGTGCTACAGATTGCGTTGGACAAAAGTAATCTTGTAATATATCGCGGAGTGATTGCCATGTTGGCGTTACTTTTGTCTCAGACATTATTTTAGCTTTACCAGTTAATTGTTTTTTTGTGTATTCTAATAATATATTATATTGTTCCGGTTTTGCGAGTCTAAATGCTGAATTGACATTTGACATCATATGTTTCAATCCAGTTAAATAATTCTGATGTCGAAAATTCACATTTTATGTTAGGTTCTTCCATTTTAGCATTAGAAATATCGCATTTTGCGTTGGAATTTATTGGATGTGAGGGATGCTCGTGTCACTCCATCAAAAGTATTTCGGAAAATACAAAAGATTTGTAGAGAGAGAGAGAGAAAGGAAATATACATGTTTATGGATTAAAATGTATAAAGTTAATTCAAGTTTAAGTTCAAGTGGTAAGTTTAGTATGACGAGACAGTAATAAATTTTGGATGATAAATTGTAAAATAGTTTTAAGCGATAAAATTATAAATTAATTGTAACATAATAAGCGACAGTTTTATTGAAATCTTGTATGTCGAAATTGTGAAAAATTATTTTGACAAACGATTAAAAGTTTTAATTCTAAATATTTAAAAAAAGGACTCTAAAAAGTCTAAAACACAAAAAAAAGGAACTATAAAAAATAAACTTTATAAAAAAGTTTAAAAATTCAATGGACTTTATGTAAAAAAGTCTAAAATATTAAAATCTAAATGTTTTTTATTTAAAAAAAATTACTTTCTAAAAAAGTGTAAAATTCAAAGGACTTGATACATAAAATCTTAAAATTAAAATATATGTGAACACTTATATAGTTATTATGCACTTACAGATAGGTCGTCTTCATAGTTTTTGAATGATATCTCGTTCTTGCTAGCTAGCCGCACTGCTCGCCTTGATAATAGATGTAGGTTGATAGGCACGCCGCTCCATTCGCTTATCGCAACTGCAGACTGGTATCGCTACAACTGCTCCCGGGATTCGTCCGCACTGAGTTCTCTGCCACTGCTTACCCTGGCTTGTAGATCTTCTCGACTGGACCTCAAATGATTTCTGGTTCCTTCAGGTCGTCTTCTTATTGAGCTTCAGACTCGAGTAGTAGATTCTTCCTTCGTTTTAAACCATAAAAATTAATTTTCAAAGTTAAGTTTTCAACTAATTTGATTGCGATGATGCAAATCAACAAATTTTGAATGTAGATAGAGTCCTTGTATATCTTGACGTTGTTCCTTCCTCGGGAGGTCTTAAAATCACGACTCGGTACTTGTAAATAACTCATTTATTGATGTTATAGGTGCACAAATGTATAAGGTAGCGTGTCTACGGAGATGTATTGAAACGAATAGACTTTCAGTTCTTTCTCATTTGAATGTCAGATACGATATGATCTCTGAAGGGTTGTGTTATAGTTTATAAAGATAATTCTCCCATTAAATAATATAGAAGATAATTTAAATCCGGGTAAACAAAGTCATAAATTAGATGATATGAAATAATCCTTTCAATGCATAAATAATAAGATAAGACAAAACTATTAAAATAATGGTTCTAACCCATCTCTCCTCAAATCAAGAAAGGTTAAGGTTGACAAATTAAAAGATAGGGATGTGGCTTCAGAATGTAGGTACATACATAACAGTATCAGAAGGAGGGTGACTGCAGGGAATAAAGTGAATGGAATTATATCTAACGGGAACTTCTCAATCGAGGCAAAACTAGCGGTACACAATGGAGTCCTGGTGCCGACACTGATGTATGGAAGTGAGGCCTGGAACTGGCAAAAGAGGAACAAAAGTAGGCTTAATGCAGTGGAAATGAGATGTAAAGCTGATCTTAGTATAGTGAGTAAGATTAAGAAAGTATCACTTAGATGGTTTGGTAATATGGAACGGATGAATGAGAGAATGGTAAGGAAGATATATAACGCAAGTGTTGATGGCAGCAGAAGTAGGGGACGTCCGCAGAAGACTTAGCACAACCAGGTAAACCAGATACTGGTCCTGTTAGAAACCTCAATAATCATCGAGCTTGAATGAGAAGATGTATGAATGTGGATGAGGCGAGAATTGTGTGTCAGGACAGAAGAGCCTCTGCCTACTCCCGCGGAGAAACAACGTGATGGTAAGTAAGTATGTCAGTTTTTCGCAAAATTGTATTTTTAGTGTATTGTGGGTGAATATTGTGTTTATAAAATTCACTGTTTATCTTTATGTTAGTGATATTTGACCAACTTTCTGTGTCTGATTTTGATTCTTTGTATTTTATTTTATTTTATTCAGAAAACATACAGTTTATCAGTAAATACGAAAATCACAATAAAAGCTAAACATTAATTAAACCAATTATGTACATGTTTTCTCAGAAGATACAAAATACTTAATACAATGAGTACAATTTAAAATTTAAAAACTACATATAAAGCAGAAAAATTTGAGAAAAAAGTTGAGGATAAAAATTTTAACATAGAAAAAAAAATAAAGGCCTTTCAAGTTTATGTATTGAATTTAGATTTAATTGAGGTAACTGAAGTATTGAAAATATCTAGTTTGTTTAGGTGTGAATTGAAATAAAGGGATGTTCAGTAGAAAAATTAGTTTTGTTTGGCATTGGTGTTGCAATGTGGAAGATTAAATGTATGATTAGTTCTGGTTGACCTGGTTGGCACTCGAATGGATATGCATTTGAGTAAATCAGGACAGTCTACTTTAGAGTTGGCTATTTTGTGTAGGAAAATGACATCGGCCATGTCTCTTCGAGTTTGTAATGATGGAACTTTGAAAATGATAGATGACTCAGCAGTGCTAATTAAGGTTTGATAACTATGAAAGTTAACATATTTGAGGAAGCTGTTCTGTATTTTTTCGATTCTATTGATGTGTAGCGATCGTAATTCGAATCCACCGCCATCTCAGTCGGCATCGACGCTAGCGACACCGTTGCCGGCTGCTGCTACAAGCCTGGCTTGAGAATTCACCACCAAGCAATCTCTCCAGTTTCAGCGTTTCACAATGGCGGTCTTGCCGGCTTCATTCATTTCATTTCATAATTTCCTACATCTTCATTCACTGTATTCATTTCTATCTGTCTTCGTTGTTTTTATCATTTGTCACAATAAACCTCAACACGCGCCAATCACATTTATTTCATTTGACCACCATCCTAACCCTCAAATTGGTGACAACTGACGTGAGTTAAATTATCACGTCGGGGTCACCACTGTGGGAAGGTTGGTTGGTGTTCTGGTGAAAACCATTTCTATTCGTACATGTTTGTTCTCATCGGGGAGAAGCCACCGAGTGCAAGAAACAACACAGATGGAAAAACAATGTACTGGAGGTCAGAGACATAATTCTGAAACCCCCAGAGACCGGAGCTTACGCACTTCTTAAGAGCAAACTGACGCGGCGGCTCAGCTCCACCCGGGAGCAGAAGACGAGGAGGCTCTTGGAGCATGAGGAGCGTGGGGACCCAAAAACTCCCCAGTTCCTCAGACACCTTCACACACTCGCCGGGAGTGAGGTGCCTGATGAGATGCTGAGGACGCTGTGGATGGGTCGCCTACCGCGAAGCATGCAGGTGGTCCTCGCCACCCAGCAAGATACCAGCCTGGACAAGGTGGCCAATCTCGCCGACGCCATCGACGATTACTCGGGTAGACCCTCTGTCAGCGAGCTGAATACTTCCACCACGGAGCAAGCCTTGTCCGATAAGATGCAGCAGATGACGCTGTCGCTGCGCCAAGAGCTGGCCACGATGCGGCAGGAGATCTCGGCGTTGCACGCCCAGTATCGGCAGTCCGGGAACACCGTTTCATACTCCCGAGGCAACAGCCCCAGCAGACCGCGCTCCCGCAGCCAGTCCAGGAGCCGGCAGCAGTATGACCAATGTTGGTACCTTTGGCGCTTCGGAGTCAACGCCAAAAAGTGTAAGGAGTCCTGTACTTCAACCAGGGAAACGCTCCGGGCTCACGCTGGTGGCGACCAGCACCTCCAGCCCCAAGCACGTAAGTCCCCTTTTTGTCACCAACCGGGTAACCCGCACTCAGTTCCTGGTGGACACGGGTGTCGACCTGTGCGTCTACCCGCGGAAGCTGGTCCAGGGACGCCCTGCAAAACAATTGTATGAGCTGTCCGCAGCGAATGGAAGCACCATCGCCACCTACGGCAGCCTGACACTCAGCCTCGACTTGGGCCTTCGGCGTGACTTCACTTGGAGCTTCGTAATTGCCGATGTCTCCAGGCCTATTATCGATGTGGATTTTCTGGCGAGATATGAGACCAGGTAACGAACCTGACAGCAGCTGGCAGACGAAGCACAGACGAAATTGCCTCCATAAAAACTGTCGCCGGTACGTCTCCATATCATATCCTTCTACAGAAGTTACCGGATCTCATTCGCCCAGATGGCACAGTGAAGGAGAACCGCCATACCACCACCCACCACATTATGACAACTCCTGGTCCCCCAGTAGCGGAACGACCACGACGCCTCGCCCCCGGAAAGTTCAAGGCAGCCAAGAAGGAGTTCGAGACAATGGTCCGTCTCGGGATCGCTCGTCCTTCAGATAGCTGCTGGGCTTCACCGTTACATATGGCGCCTAAAAAAGATAACCAGTGGCGACCGTGCGGCGACTACCGGAGCCTCAACGACAGAACCATCCCGGACTGTTACCCCGTGCGCCATATCCAGGACTTTGCTCAGACACTAAGAGGCACCAACATCTTCTCCACCATCGACCTGGTACGGGCGTATAATCAAATCCCAGTGGCACCAGAGGACATCTCGAAGACGGCCATATCGACACCATTCGGGCTATTTGAATTCCCGTTCATGAGTTTTGGCCTCCGAAACGCTGCCCAGACCTTCCAATGCTTCATAGACGAAGTCATCCGAGGACTTAACTTCTGCTACGCGTACATCGATAACATACTAATTGCCTCAGCATCAGAGGAAGAACATATGACCCACCTCGAAATCCTATTCCAGCGCCTGCAGGAATACGGGGTGGTTATTAACGCAGGCAAATGTCACTTTGGTGCACCGGAAGTCAAGTTCCTAAAGTACCTTGTGTCCAGCGAGGGCACTTACCCACTGCCAGAGAAGGTGGAAGCTATAAGAAGCAATGGCAGACCGGAGACCATCAAAGATCTCCGCCGGTTCCTGGGTGCACTAAACTTCTACAGAAGGTTCCTACCCAGGGCCGCAGAAACGCAAGCGCCACTCAATGACTTCCTGAAAGGAAGCCTAAAAGGGAAACAGCTAGTTCCGTGGACACCAACGTCCATCGAAGCCTTTGAGATGTGCAAAGAAGGCCTCGCCCAGGCAGCGCTGCTTGCTCATCCAAAGTGTGATGCTCCATTATCCATCATTACCGATGCTTCGGATACCACAGCCGGTGCTGCATCACAGCGGTGGTCCATCAGCTCGTCAATGGAAACTAGGAACCACTGGCTTTCTTTTCAAAAAAATTCAGTGCTGACGAGCGGAAATATGGTGCTTATGACAGGGAACTTCTGGCCATCTACCTTGCCGTTAAACACTTCAGGCACATGGTGGAAGCCAGGACATTCACCATCTTTACTAACCACAAACCGATTGTCTATGCCTTTCAGCAGAAAGCAGATAAATGTTCGCCAAGGCAATTCAGACATTTAGATTTTATCAGCCAATTCACCACCGACATACGCCATGTAGCGGGCAAGGATAATATTGTCGCAGACGCCCTATCCAGGGTCGAGTCCATCGACACTCCCCTGGATTACGCAGCATTGGCGGCTGATCAGGCGGACGACCATGAGTTGCAAAGATATCTACAGGAAGGACCCGTCCTGCAACTAAAGAAGGTACGGATTCCTGGCACCAACGCAGATCTTTTCTGCGACGTTTCCATGACGACAGCCAGGCCCTTTGTCACAAGTAGATTCCGACAGGCAGCTTTTAATACGGTCCATCAACTGTCTCACCCTGGCAGCAATGCGACGGCCAAGCTCATGACGCAACGTTATGTCTGGCCATCCATCAAAGCCGATTCCAGGAAATGGACCCGTAACTGCCTACAATGCCAACGTAACAAAGTTACCCGCCATGTCTCTGCACCACTTGGAACCTTCCGGCCACCATCAGCAAGATTTGAGCACGTCCACATAGACATAGTTGTACTTCCTGTATCAGAAGGCTACAGGTACTGCCTCACATGTGTGGACCGCTTCACAAGATGGCCCGAAGCCTTCCCGATGAAGGATCAAGAGGCCGAAACAGTGGCGCGGACTTTTTACGAAGGGTGGATAACCCGGTTTGGAGCCCCGCTCAGAATCACAACGGACCAAGGTAGGCAATTTGAGTCAAACCTATTCAGGCAACTGAACCGCCTGGCAGGAACGACTCAAATACATACAACGGCCTACCACCCTGCAGCAAATGGTATGGTGGAGCGACTCCACCGACAACTGAAGGCAGCCATCAAATGCCACGAAAGCAGTCGTTGGACTAAAGTGCTTCCCACCGTTCTAATGGGGATTAGAACAGCCTGGCGAGACGACCTCGCTACCACTTCAGCTGAGTTGGTCTACGGGGAACCACTTCGCCTACCAGGAGAATTCCTTGTGACACGACCGGCCGTCGACGACGACCATGGAAAATTTTTGAAGGAACTGCGGCAACATTTTGACACCCTACGGCCAGTAGACGGCACCCAGCATGGAGAAAAGCGCCAGTTCATCTTCAAGGATCTCCCTACAACCACTCACGTCTTTCTAAGGGATGACACCATCAAGAGCCCACTCCAACAACCGTACAGTGGCCCTCATAAAGTCATCCGCCGAGGCGAGAGGACTTACACCATACACGTTAAGGGGAAAGACGTGACCATCAGCATTGATCGCCTTAAACCAGCATTTATTACTTCAGAAGCTACCACAACACCCCAACCAACAATATCAAAGGCCTCCGACCCACCAAATCGGACCAACAATACCACACGTTCAGGCAGACACGTCCGATTCCCCGATCGTTTAGATATGTAAATGAAGTTCAGGCATACTAAACATCGGGGCACAATAAAAATGACAGGAGGCGAACCAGGCACCACTGCAGTACGCAACTCACCCCGGCGGAACTCGGGGGACCAACATCGCAGCATTCCTCACTCCCATTCAATTCATCAAGGAAGCTGCTGGTGGGGGAGTGATGTGGCGGCTCGCGCGCATCGTCCAGATGTTCCTCGTACTGTCAATTCGTGGTATTGCACCATCTCACGGGTACAAAGCGGAAACGTTCGAGAAAGGCCGGACTGCGCCGTCCGGCGGGCATGACACACGTGCACCACAGATGTGCACCAACACATGCAGCGGAAGAAGCGGTCGGCCAAACAATCGGCGCTGAGTACCCGAACCGATCGGACCGCAGATGCGCATCCCGACTCACCTTTCACTAACCGTACATCGTTTTTCCATCTGTGTTGTTTCTTGCACTCGGTAGCTTCTCCCCGATGAGAACAAACATGTGCGAATAAAAATGGTTTTCACCAGAACACCAACCAACCTTCCCACAGATGTATGTGGTATATCTTGGATTCCAGACTTGGGAGGCATATTCGATGATACTTTGAACATATGAGAAGTAGTGTTTTCATGGTGTTTATGTTGTTGAATTGTTTACATACCTGAAGAATGAAACCTAATATTTTGGTTGTTCTGGATATAATATGGTTAATGTGCAAGCCGAAGAGTAATTTAGAATCCAATATAATCTCAAGATTTTTACTTTCAGATTTCTTGGGCAAGAGTTGATTATTAACCTTTAGGCCGCTTAATAAATATGCATCAAGTGACATCCCTGCGCGGGACTGTTTTCGTAAATTCTGTTGTAGGACACTTTTAAAATTTATTTATTTATTAGATGACATACATATTTTTGTTCTAAGAGAGGTGAATATATTATAACATAATAAACATAAAATTAAAATAATGTATAAAAAAATAAAAAATATGTAGTGGGAGTGTTGTAGGACTAGTGAATTATTAGTGTAGGTATTGTATAAATTATGTTAGACTGTTGGATAACCATGCTTCTGATTCATCTCTACCTGATTGGATCATATATTGGGTCCATATTTGTATAATTTTATTGGAATTAAATGATTTCCAGTTGGTACTGAGTGTGTTGTATAGTTTCAGAGCTAAGAACATGTAGAATCTTTGATAAAATGTCATTGTTGCTCTCGGAACTGGTGTGTAGATGTTCGTTGTTTGTCTTGTGTTGTGTCCATGATTTATTACTTGGAGTTAGTTGTTGTTAGCATGGAAATATTGAACGAGTTTCAACATAAAGATTTGTCTTATAACTAGGACATTGTACTTTTTAAATATAAGATCTGATGGATATCTAAAGGGACGACCAATTATTACCTTGAGAATTGTCTTTTGTGTTTTTGCTGCTCCTCCCCAAACTAAAATAGCATAATTAATTAAGGAGTAGCAGAGTGCAAAGTACACCGATCTTAAGAGTTTGTAGTCAACTATACATCGTATTCCTTTAAAAAAGTAAATTATTTTTCTTATGCGTTTAGCTAGATTCGATATGTGTTCTTTCCAGTTAACATGATCATTGATCAGTACTCCCAGATGTCGAATAATTTTAACTCGTGTCAATTTTTCACATTGGCATGAGGAAGCCGTGTTCTTGTTTGTTTTGCAGTCATGTACGATGAGTGTAGGACTTTGATGTGGTGTTGTTCTTTCGTTAATACAGAAACATACATATTTTGATTTTTTTGTGGTAAGTGATAGGGGGTTCGTATCAAAACATTTTTTCGCCTTGTTCAAACCATCCTGTGCACGAGTATTGACCTCTTCCCAAGACTTACCCTCAAAGCAAACCACGGTATCATCCACGAAAGTGATTATTTTTCCATTATTTAGTCATATTACAAAAGTCGTTAATATATACCAGAAATAATATAGGGCCTAAAATGCTTCCCTGTGGAACACCATGTGTTATCAGTGATGGATTGCTGTATTTTTCATTGTTTCGGACAATTCGACGTCTATTTATATGCTGTGCCCCTTACTCCTGTTTTCAAGTTTTTTTAGCAGCAGTAGTAGTAGTAGTCAAATGCTTTTGCAAGATCAAGAAAAATCCCCATGCATTTATTTCCCTTGTCCAGGTTCAAGACGATATATTCCACAAGAGACATGAGGGCATCTTCTGTATTGCGTTTCAATCGGAAACCAAATTGTTGATTGGATAGATTGTTATTTACATCTAGGAATTTGAGGAACCTCTGTTTAACAATTTTTTCTAGAATTTTTTAAAAAACACTTAGAAGAGAAATCGGTCTATAGTTGGATATATCACTAGGGTTTCCGCTTTTATAAATTGGGCATAACACCAAATCTTTTAGCACTGTTGGAAAGAATCCAGTTTGTAGACTCGGGTTAGTAATAAATGCAAGTGGTTCAGTTACGTATTTCTTAATTTCTTTTACAAGCTTGATTGAAATACTATCTTTACCTGGAGCACTATTAGTTTTTAATCCCTGTATAACTGTATTGATTTCATGTGGTGTAGTCGGAATTAAAAATATTGAGTTTGATGTTTGTGAATTTAAACGGACATTATTACATAACTGTAATTCGCTTGTGTTCATCTAAAATTTTTTGACCTATTGAGGAGAAGTATTTATTTATATAGTTTAAGATATCAGTGATTTTCATCAGTGTTTGGAATACTTTCATCATAAACCATTTGAAATACTTTATTGCTTTTATCAATATTAAAATTGGCGAATTCTCTAATAATTTACCAAAATTTTTTTTATTGGTTTTATTTTGTTCTACTAGACTTCTATAATATAGTATTTTCGCCGTTTTTGTTGCCTTACTACAGATATTTCTATATCGCTTATATTGGATTCATACGTCTATATTGGGAGGATACTGCTGAACTTTTTTGTAAAGTATGTCGTGCTTTCTTATACTTAAAATTAGGCCCAGTTTGTTGTAATTTATACATTTTCTTCGCAAGTTGTTAGTCTTGTGTGATTTTTTGGTGTACTATTCGATGCCCATCATAACCGGGAAGTGGTCAGTTATAGGTGATTGACAAATTACTGCGTGTATTGGAGACTTGGACTTAATCATAATATGATCGAGACAAGATTTGTCTCGCGTGGGTTTGTTTATTGCTGAGAGGAATCCGTGGTGAACTAGGACATCGAGGTAGTCTTGAGTGATGGTAGGCAGTAACTGATTGATGACGTCGATATTAAGGTCGCCTGTGATAATTATTTCCTTAAATTGTGAGAGAGTGGTGAGGAAAGTGTCTAGTGACACTACGAACGTCGCAGCATTCTGAAATGAGGGCGGGCGATATATGAGTAAACTTGTCAATAATTAGGTGCAGGCAGTTTGCGTCTTGTATGATGGATGATTCTTCATTTATGACATGTAAATTTTTATGAGTGTACACTACCACTCCGTCATTTTGGTTAAAATGTTTGATTGTAGTGTGTACATTGTAACCCTCTATTTGCTTTGGTATGTACAAGTTGTTCAGCCAATATTCTGTGCAAATGATTATATCAAAACTGATGTTAGTACATTGGAGTAGCACATGCAAGTTATTGAAATTATAATCAATGCTTCAGACGTTGATGTTGAGTAATTTAATTCTTAAATTTTAATTAATTATTTCTTTACAAGATTCTGGTTCCCCGACTTTTGACATTTACTGATAGATAAAAGCGCCTTGTGTCTAATTTACCACTTGAAAATACTTCTCAGTTAATGTTGTTAATATAAACAGTCACTTGAGATCCTCAAGTCATTAATATAATGTAAACAAAAAATGGTATCCATATTACATTCCTGCTGCCATATTGTAGTGACTCACACATGCGCATTGTTTATATGATGTAGGCCATGTTGATTTTCAGTGATATCTTAAACATGCACTTACACATTAGTATTCTTTGTTCCTTGTTATTTAATAAAAGATGATGCCATAAATATTGAAATGCAATATACTCAAAAGTTTTGTTTTTCATGCTAGGTTCTAAAGCACTGCGACACACACAATGTTACATTACACGCTGGGCATTTATACAGGAACATTTTTCTTTTTTTGGAAGCAGCGCATGTTATGTGAAACATTTCTAATAATTGTCTTATTACTGCTATTGATAATCTGCTAAATTAACATTTTTACTAGTTACCATTTTATAAGCAATATGTGCATTTAATAAATATAAGTCAATTATACCTAAGGCCACTTTTTTATACCATTTAATTATTTTTCGCAAGCAACTTAAACTGCTCAACATCATGTCCACTTTATCTACAGAACCCATACACATATTGTAGTCAATAACGCACTTAGGTTTTAAAATTGGCTGACGCATTTTCCAATGTATCTTTCCAGTCATTTCCATGGAGTCATCATGTAAGGTCGTTAAAATGTGAACTTCTCTTTTATCAGACCATTTGAGTGCTAAAAAAAAGTCTGCGATGTTAGGAGACCATTTCACCTTTTTTTAGATTATTGAACTTTGCCATGCCTTTACGTCTTGCTTGCACCATACCACATGCATTTGTTTTATTTTTGTGGAGAAATCCATAGAGAATAGAACTGGTGTACCAGTTATCAGTATACAGGTTACATCCTTTGCCAACATAATCTCGAAGTAGTGTCTTTACTACCGCCCCCGAGATCCCGAGATGTCTAGCATCAGTTGTCGTCGTAGTTTCTTTACCACAATAAAATTTAAAACAAAACCTGTCTTAACATTGCACAAAACAAACATTTTAATTCCAAACTGGTGACGTTTGGAAGGTATGTATTGTTTAAAAATTAAACAGCCTTTGAAAATAATTATGCTTTCGTCTATGCATAAATTTTCAAAAGGCATCAAAGTTTTTTTAAATAATTTACGGGTATGGTCAATTAAAATGTCGAGTTTGTGAAATTTGTCACCGGGAACTTGTGCGTCAATGTCTGAGAAGTGTAACATGCGAAGTAAAATTTAATAACAATCTCTGGCTATGATTTTGCTGAAAATAGTACTGGCGAGCAATGGGTCGGTGGACCAGTGTTCCTCAATAGTTAAATATCGGTTTCTGGTCATTAACATTAAAGTCGCAAAAACACGTACATTTCTTCGATGGATGTGTCTACCCATTTACGAAGTCTGGATTTTTGAGACGGTTCCTGTTTGAAAATAGCAGCAAAGTAATATTTATTAGTTTTCTCTACTATTTTTGTCATTATTTCTTTGTTCAAGAAATATGTGAAGAAATCAATTTCTAGTGAATTTTCAGAAAATGAAGTAGATAGGTCGAAACCAGACACAAACTCATCGAATTCATAAACTATTGGAATAAATGGACCCGAGGTCCAAGAAGAAAATAAGTTCGTCTAAAATACTAGAATTTTCGTATTCATCTAAAATACTAGAATTTTCGTGTCCATCTGAAGAGTCAACGAGACAGGCCAAATGTCTCGTCGACTCGTCCCAGGGGCGTCCATTTTATTTTCACCTGCTTCATCAGTAAATGGTACATGTTGACCATTGGGTTGACTCATCTCAGGGGCGTCCATTTTATTCTCACTTGCTTCATCAGTAAATAGTGCACCTTGATCTTCTTCACTCATTTCAAAATCTGAGTCCGCGTCTAAAATTGTTTCTATAATTTCATCCTCCCCAAGACTGTGGCCCGCCATTTTGAAGGTTTGAAGTTACACAATTTTATATAGATAATTAAGACAAAAATATACAGCACAATACAAGTTTTTCGATTCTTACTGCAAACGACTTAGTCAAATCAAATTATTTCTCACAAAATATAACTTCACACAAAAAATAATAAAATTTAAAGATTAATTCACAATATTTAAATAAAATTACGTTGTAATAATTATTATAACACTTTCCAAACAAAAATAACAAATGTTTATATTCCGAATAGACCACAGAACAAAAATTGGCAATCGACGCAAGTCCGATAATATTTAGGCGACCCTGACAAATACGAACTAATACACGAGAGTTGTAGGGCGCGAAATTTAAACGATTGAACTGAGGTTTGAGACGTCTTGGTTTATAAACTGTTGTGTGTAAATAAACAATAGGATTTCACTTGTGACCACGAGATGTCAGGAATGGTACTGATTTAAACTAATTTTTCATATATGTTTCTACCAAACCTGCAGGGTGGTTATGAAGTATTCAGCAGAACAAATTGAACGCATAAATATATGCACATAACACTGGAGGCATGGCTCGCATGCGCATAGTGGTGTAAGGGTTAAGAGAGTAAGGGAAGTTCAACAGTAAAATATTGTATTTTCTATACAGGTTATCTCATATATTTTTTAGTGACTTAACATTAAAAAATAAGTTGAAAATAACAAAAAAATCGTGAAATTGTGATAACCTTGTTGTATATTTTCTTAAAATATTTTGATGAGATTTTCATTTAAAAAATAAAATAAATTTGAATAACCTAATTCTTTGGTAAGTTTTTACACTTTTCTTCCATATTGTGTTTATTTTTATTATTTTTTATTAAATTTATATTGTGGAAAAATAGCTGGCCTACAGGTGTCTACCATAATAAATAAAGCTGGCATTCAAAAGGTTAATAGAAAGATTATGGCACATCATGCCATTTAATTAAATCACATTTAAAATGAAATATCTATAAAAAATCTCCCACAAAAACGGTTGAAAAACCGAAAACTTGAGGTGGGTCTAAAATGACAAACCACCGCCGAACGTGTTTTGTTTTGACCCACCAGGCAGTAAGGGTTAATGTGAGTTTTTTGTTGTTTTTATTAGTGTCATTCCGTCATACGAAAAATCATGGATAAGACTAGATACGAGTTAATTTTGACACTTGTATCGAATGCGAGAAAATGAACAATTTTATTGTCATCTTTTTCTCACATAACTTTCCTCTCTAGCATTATTTACGTCCTTAAGTATTTATATGATACTTAAAAGAATTGAACTACATATTAGCCTCATCTTGAAAGAGTATGTAATTCGTGTAGAATTTCAAACTGGAAAAATGAAAGTACAGCCTTAACTGCTATTTTCACATCTTGCTTGCCGGGATTTTAATTTGATTTATTTAACTGAATTTATGAATACTTATTTTTGAACCAGAGAATAATATTCTATGCAGGGATAGTATGCAATGTTCCCTTTAAGTTAGGATCATGGTGTGCATAAAGCATATTTTGTGCAATTTTAAGGACCATTGCTATTATTTGTGGCCTGGGGGAGAAAATAAGAAAAACATGACCATATCAGTATAAGTCTACAGGTAGGGCCTGGCCTGGGTTGACCTCAGAAAGCGGTATAATGTCCAAAATGTTGGTGATCTTATACAGGATAAATCAACATACTGCAATATTGTCGCCAACCTTCGATAGAAGGTGGCACATGAAGAAGTCTTGTTAAAAATTGTGTGCGCCATGATGCCAAATAGGGTGCACACGCGCACATCCGCACACTTTAGAGGGAACATTGGTAGTACGTATTGTATGTGTCAGAATCATTTTACTTATTTGACATGCAAATTTTTTTTTAAAAGAATTATGGCTATATTTTGACTCTCTTGTGGATAAAGATTGGCCATCGCTGCCCTAGACCTAATAGACAGAAAAAACAAACTAACTGAAGAAACTGCGCAAATATTTTTCAAAAATAGTTTTGTTTTCGGAAAATCTGTACTAGTTTAAAAATCTTGTACATAGGTACTGGTGGGATAAGATCCCGTGAACTGTATCAATGGTTTTAAATATTTGACGCAACCCGAAATGGAAGTCTGAAGGAACATAAGGGCAAATGGATATGGCCTACCTTGCTTTGAATTCCTGGATTGGGCGTCGATTGCACCTCCAGTTGACGAGCACGTATATTATGCCGAACCGAGATCTCTATAACGGCACTTTCGAAAACGATTCAACTTCCTCTGCGCGGTCCAAGCGATACGCACGGCGTGAGTGTAGGGCGGCAGAAGAAGCACAAAAAAACCTTAATGCTTCGTGGTCGAAGCACAATCGGAGAGCGGTCCCGGGTGGCGAAATGTAAGGTAATCGGCCAGAGCGGGACAGGTATAAAATTATTGGATGGACGAAAGAGGACAGAGAATGAGTATTCGACTAGCGTCAACAGGTACTTCAATAAATTATTTAGTTTACAATTGATTAATTCAAATGACAACACACATATTTTTTATTCCACAATATTAATATGATAAAATATGAATGAACAAAGTTCTATAAATTAGTTTGATTTTGAAAGCTTGTTTCGATTGTGAGAATATTAACAATTTTTACACATTCCTTTCTGTCTGATAAAATTTACGTAAAAAAATAAGTTTTTTCATATGTGTATGATATTGGAAGTAGATTAACTGTTAGTCTTGTCTTGAAAGAATGGAAATGAATCCCCATCCCCCAATATCATATGAAATGGGTCAAGTAATTAAATAAGAAAAACATAATTACAAATAGTTTTTATTAGGAAAACAACGCGGGCAACATGGAAAATCATGACTTTTTAGATTTAGGTGCATTTCTCTTCAGTTTATTCTTATTAGTAAATTTATTTTTTCCCTTAAATTGCTTTCTCTTGATGGCAAATTTCTGTTTCACTTCTGGCATGATCGGTTTCTGCTTCGGTTTGTGAGATTTTACTCTGATCTTTTTAGCAATTTTCTTCACTTTTACCTCACTTTTGCTCTCCATTTCCTTTTTTATGTCCTCTGAAACAAAACGAAATTATGTTAATGAAAGCTGCTCTCTTAGCAGAAGAGAATATTATCTTAATATGGACTGTTGTTAGTTAACAAAGTACAATTAGTTCTCTCATGGTTATGTGCAAACATCGCATGTGTGTGTTATATATAGTACACTAGGAAGGAAGGATATAATTACATTTAGACTATTCAAAATTTAATTAAATATAAAATGGTTACTTAGCATTGTACTTTGTGTAGGTAAATATAAAATTTAATTACAAATTTTAGGTAGAATTCAAAATAAGTTCTTTACCTACTTACCCAGATATAAAAGGACATACATATTTTTGAACATGTGAATCTTTAAAAAGTTTGAATCAGGGCTTCGAACCGTTTTTTTTTTTCAGTTTATGTTCCGGTTCAATTAAAACAAATATATATGTTCAGTTCCATTTTTCATTCTGGAAAAAATAAGTTTATTCCGGTTTTCGGTTCAGCTCTGAGTGATTAATAATTTTTTTTTAAATTCTTTTATTTGTATTAAAAATTTATTTTCTACCATAATTTATAACATTTTATTCTTTCTTTTACTTTACTTAACTCTTATTTACCGCATTTTATGACAAGCTTATCTTTTCAGATATTATATAGATAAAATAACAAAATATGTAGTGCATTGAGATTGTTATTATCATGTCTTTGCTTGTATTACCCTAATTATACCCCACTGCCTGAACCTTCAATTTATTTCGGAAATTCCAAGTATCAAATTGCTTTATCAAATTTTGAATTTATAATTGTCTGAATAAATTGTATGTAATCTTATTATGTATACAGAATGTAACATCATATTTTAAGGGTAGATACATATGTATTAAAAATACAAGATGAAAATTTTCAAACTTCATGTGCCTAATTTCAATCATGTCAGAGATATAAGTATTGAAAAAAATCGTAGTTATGAGATTATTTCGATTAATTGAAATATTTTATTGATTCCAAATTATATATTGAATACAAAAAATAACTAATGGGAACTTGTCAACCGAGGCGCACAATGTGAAGTCCCGGTACCGACACCGATGTACGGAAGTGAGGTCTGTAGCTGGCAGAAGAGGAACGAAAGTAGACTGAATGCAGTGAAAATGAGATCGCTTAGGCATATATGCGGCAGATTCATTTATGACAGAGTAAATAATGAAGAAATAAGGAAAGAATGTAAAGCTGATCTTGACAGGAGCATTTATTCATGTTTAATTTCTCGTGCTTATTATGCTAAGGAAGTAGAAATTCACGGAGTAAATTATTCAAATTTGCAAAAAATTTTAAACTGCGTATTTTGAATTTCTGAGAAGTACATGCGAAATGTAATGTGTACTCAATGATATATACATCAAGTGAAAATATTATGCCATAAAATTAACCATTAACACTATTCTGGATAATATACTCTTTTCCTAACACTTCAAACAATGTAAAGCAGATATTAATATAGTAAGTAAGATTAAGAAAGGATCACTTAGGTGGTTTGGTCATATGGAACGGATAGATGAGGAGAGAATGGTTTGAAATATATATAACGCAAGTATTGATATTACCAGAAATAGAGGATGTCCGCGAAAAACTTGGCACGATCAAGTAAACCAGATACTGGAAGATAGTTCTATCAGAAGCCTCAATAATTGAGAGCTTGTATAAGAAGATGTATGCATGCGGATGAGGCGAGAATTGTGTTTCAGGACAGAAGAATGCAGCGCTCTATCCTCTCTGCCTACTCCTGCGGCGAAACGGCGTGATGATAAATTAGTTAGTTACAAAAAAAATAACGGTCATTGAGCTTTGAGCAGCCATAATATTATTATATTGAATATATAATATGAATTAGATAACAATGATAATGAGATTATTTCGATTAATTGAAATATTTTATTGATTCCAAATTATATATTGAATACAAAAAATAACTAATGGGAACTTGTCAACCGAGGCAAGACTAGCGGCACACAATGAAGTTCTGGTACCGACACCGATGTACGGAAGTGAGGCCTATAGCTGGCAGAAGAGAAACTAAAGTAAGCTTAATGCAGTGGAAATGAGATTACTTAAGCGTATATGTGGCAGATCCATTCGAAACAGTAAAGAAAGAATTAAAATCTGACCTTATTATAGTGAGTAAGATTAAGAAAGGATCACTTAGGTGGCTTGGTCATATGGAACGGATAGATGAGGAGAGAATGGTTTGAAAGATATATGACGCAAGTATTGATATTACCAGAAATAGAGGACGTCCGCGAAAAACTTGGCACGACCAAGTAAACCAGATACTGGAAGATAGTTCTATTAGAAACCTCAATAATTGAGAGCTTGAATAAGAAGATGTATGCATGTGGATGAGGCGAGAATTGTGTTTCAGGACAGAAGAATCTTCTCTGCCTACTCCCGCCGAGAAACAGCATGATGGTATGTTAGTTACAAAAAATAAAGGTCATTGAGCTTCGAGCAGATTTGACTATTTTTTATTAGACGATTTATGAATGATATAGAATAATATTAAAGGATCAATTTCGCAAATATTTATTTTGAAATAAATTTATTTGATGCTTAACATGATTTTGTAAAAATATCACAATAATATTTTCTGTAACGGTACAGATTTTATACTTACTCCTTGAACATTTTCGACTCGTAAATTAGTAAGGTATCTACCCATAAAATATTGAGGACTAGAGATTCCAAAAATACCGACTTTTGCAAATACCAGTATTACTGAAAAAAATATTTCTATCAACAGTATTAACTACCGGTTTTTACCAGTAATACCGTCTTCTTTTATTCATCTTCTATTATTAATTCTCCCAATTGTTTCATTTATTATTAATTTGTTAACTCTTGGTTATTAATAATTAATTAATTTGATAACTTACTTTAATTAATTATTAATTACTTTCATAATCATTAAACTTATTAAATTTTATAAAAAATACACAATACAATTTTTTTTGAAAATGTTTTATTAATCGATAAAATTGAATAGCAATGAGATCAAACGATTTATTAAATTTAATTATTACATTACAAATTATTAGATTCAATTAAAATTATTACAATACAAATGATTAAAGTACATTCAAATTATTACATTACATTTATTAAACCAAAATATTATATAACAATAAACAGAAAAGAAAAAAAAATGCATTTATTTACTATATTTTTTTGTATTAAAATAGGATTTTAAAAAACACAATGTATCTAAACTTCCATCCCCTAACCTAGACCTTATTCTCGTGCAAATTAATCCTGCGGCTGAAAACGCTCTCTCGGACTCTACACTAGTAGGAATGGTTTTTAAATATTGGTAAACCATTTCTAAATGTTTACCACAAATGTTTTCTTCGCAAAAAGTTTTCATTTCTTTGCGAATCGTAGTTTGTAAATTCGAGCTTTTATTTACTCGTTCATTTTGCACATTACAATAAAGATTTTGATGCATTTTTTTATATAGTTTTTCTTTTAATGAGCAAAAAAAGTTGTCACTCAGTATATCGTCATGTAAAATAACTTCATCAGGATTTTCATCATCTTCATTTACATTTTCCTCTTCATATAAATTTAATTTCTCTATAAATTCTATTATTAATTTGGTTATCGTTGTTTTCAAAGGTAATTTAAATATGCTGTGATCATTGTGATTTTGTTGTTCTGGGTTGTGTAGAAATTGTAAAACATTTGAATAAACTGTTCTTTTTTCTTGTATTCTGTAAACAAATTCACTTTTTTTTAATGCGCTGTACAATACAGTTAATTCATCTAACAAAAATTTTAATACAACATCTGCAGAAAGTAAATTAATATCTGATCTGCAAAGAGCTTCTACAGCAACTTTTACTGGCTGCAAAGCGGATATAATATCGTGCAATAATTTTAATTCAGCCTGATTAAATGCAAAATCTAGGTTCAAATCGATAATGCTTTTACAAATACAATCTTTAAGCTCATAAAATCTTTCCAGTGTAGTTAATAAGCTATTCCATCTTGTTTTTGAGTCAGATAATAAGAACTTTTCTTTTCCAAACTGTTCGATCACATGTTTATGCAAAACTTCATCATTTTTGGTAGGTGATTATTTAAATATTTTTAAAATCATTCTAATTTTATTAATCAGATAATTGACACTAGGATCTTTAACATCATTAATTAGAGAATCGTCCAACATGATTTTAATACCCGAGTCATCTTCAATATCTTCCTCGTCTTCAATTTCAATATTTTCCTCGTCTTCAACTTCAATTTCGTAGAATTCTGTTGGTTTATCTTTTTTATATAAAATTTGTACAACTGCTAATTGTATACCGTGAACCATACATAATTAGTGAATAATATTTAAATTAGATATAAATTTGCGCATTACTGATGCACCATCTGTTGTGCAGCCGACGATATCTTTTAAAGATATGTTAAAATTTTCCAATTTATTTCTCAAAATTTCTTCACATTTTTCTGCTGGCATTTTCCCGTGAATTCTGCTGAGGCCGAGGTTCCAAAAAATGGTGCCATCGTGCACATTGATATTTAAATATCTACAATTTCTAATCGATGTCCACCCATCAAGAGTTAAATTGAATTTGATTGACTTGCGCTCTCTGAACAGTAATTCATCTGTTACTCCTTTCTTGACATTTTATCCATAATTGATCACAATATTTTGTATGGCACTTGGAGATTTTGGAATATTTTCCTTCAAGCAGCTTTCGTATATCGTATGATTTACAGATTGAAATGAACGGAAGACCATCTACAGCGATCGTACGCGATATTACAGCTGGAAAAGAGTCGTCGATTTTCTTCCGCAAAACAGTGTGATTTGGACCAGAACGAATAGTTTCCGATGTTTCGACAACAGCATCGTTATTGCTGTGATCATGGTCTCCTTTTAATAAATTAATATTGTGCTTGATTCTCAAATGGGAATGTAATCCACTAGTACTGCTACCAGCTGCTTTGATGCGCTTACCGCAAGCTTGTATTTGGCATATGCCAGTATCCTTTTCTTGTTTGAAGTATTTCCATGGCGTTTCTTTCTTTCCGTTCATTGTGCTCTAAAATAATTATTTATTTAAAAAATTATAATTAATAAAAAATAAATAAGTAATAAAAAATAAATAAGTAATAAAAATAATAAAAAATGTACCTTTTACAGAAACTTTTAATGTTGAAACTTTGATGTATTTTTTGTTGAATTATGTATAATAATATTCATACGTAAAAATCTCTCCAGGTTTATTCATATTTGTACACTTGATGAACTGTGCAGTCGTTTTATGCTGCGCATATTACTGATCAGCGAGGATGTCAAAACAAAACTGTATAAATTCGGCGACTCTTTTGAAAAACAGACTGAAAAAGGTCTTGCCTTTCCAATCAGCCTTTTTTGATCTGCTATTCAAACGAGTCGCCAAATGTATCGGAATTACTTCCGACGGCCATTCGCCGATTCCAATCCATCCAGATAAATTAAATATATTGGGGGTCATAAAATATAGAAGGCTCTTAGAAATGTGTACCCATTTGTTTTGTGTTGATGTAGACCATGAAATGCCAGTTACCAAGGAAATACGACTGAAAATATATAATTTTTAACGAAATTAATATATTTCGGTATTTACCGGTTTTTTATTTTGTCATACCGGTAATACTGAAGATGAAGTTTTCGCCAAAAACCGATAATACAGGTTTCCCCGAAAATTATGAAATCCCTATTGTGGACCCTGTATGTATGCAACCAACTAACCAACAATTTTAATGCAAACTGGTTGTATTTCTTCTTATAGTTACAGTTAGTCTTATAGTTATATTACTTAGTCGTAATCTCAGCTATCTCCATATTTTTTATTTGAAGGAAACGTGACAATCTGATAGGAGCATGAAGAACAATATATTTATTAATGCATTTCTTATTAAAAATGATAATCCCCATAATCTGGTTTAAAATACAAAATAAATACAACATATTCTTCCAAAAATAATCTAGTTTCCATACTGGCGGCTTTTTAAATTTCTGAATAGCAAAAAAGCGGCAAAAGCAACTGATTATGCAACTAACACCGATTCTGAATGACCAATTAATATAAAAATGAGTTAAATTTGACTGCTCATAAACTAACACTTTTAAAAATTGTATAAAAAGACAATTGCATTAAAAGTTAGATAAATAATAATAGATGTTGTTGACTTTGCAACTAGTACCCTCACTTGTAGTTCACAAAAATATTTAAATATATATTATTTATAACTTTGTTTTTAACCACTGTTATGAGTTAAATTTAATACACCAACCGGTTTCGGAACATATCTTTTCCTTCATCAGAATGTCAAATAAACTAACTAAAAGCATGTTTTTTTGCATAAAAGAAAAGGTATTTTTTGAAATCGGTTGATGTATTAATTTAACTCGTAAAAAAAAATATTTTTATTATAATGTTCGAAATCTGATAGCATCCGTTTTCGTAGAAACCACAGGGAACTGCTTTCATTGGGAGCTTTTTCATTTTAACTACTTCTGGTTCAGCTTTGATTAATATTTCATGACAAATAAAATTTCAAAAATATTTATTTTCATGATCAATACGTATTTGAAAATTTATTAACAAATAAACAAAATAGAGCAAACCACAGGGTACTGACAACTGAATTAACATAACCCGGCTGATCTTTTTGTTTGCTTGACTTTTTACGTCGGCACAAAATAAATAAACAAAGAAAAAATAATGTCATCATATTTGTTATTAATAATTTAAACCGTAATTGAGGACAAAAATACTATTAACGTATTTTTGTAAGTTTGGGCCTGCCATCGTCGATGTCAATGCCGACAATAATTTCACTGAACTGAGATTCATTAAGGGTGATATAATATTCCATGTTTAAATGTAATTCTATCCCAGTTCTTGACATTGCAGTGATATCTCTATATGTTGAGTGTACAAATAAATTATGTAAAAATCATCAAAAGGAACAAATTTTAGATATGCAGTCCAACGGGTAAATAGTCCAACAGGTTTACAAACAGTATTTTTTTTAAACGTGCATTCTTCAAGTTGGCCAGGAAGAGATACAATACGTCTTGTCATGCAAATTTTTTTACATTTTGTAAAAATAACGAACTTTCGTCGGACTGACGCAACCGGTATTTACAGGTGACATCTTTTGTCATATTTCATATCTCCTAATACCTTTGACCTACCCTTATTCTACTACAAAAACACTGAATAATTAGAATTTTGGTCTTGTCAGTGATCTTGAGTGTCAGATTAATTTTAATTTTGTTTTCTACTTTTAGGTACTTTTATGTTCCAAATGTACTAGAAAAAAATATTGATGGACAATTGTACATATAAAAAAATATTGGAAATAGATAATTTTACGTCACAATTTTATATTTAAAAAAAAAATAATAATCTAGTATGAAGGACTATTTTAAAAATAAATAAATTGCTATATTGTTCTTTTTTTTTAAAATTTATCTACCCGTGTAATTAAGAATGGCAATGAAAATTTAAAATCAGTTGTTATGGACTAATTTCTCTCGGGTGATTTTCAAATATATATTTGTATAGGTAACTTTTTAAAAATAGTTTTTTTAATATTTTTTTTATAAATAAAATATTTTCATTTCTTAATTATCATAATATTAGTGTAATGTTAGTTAAAATACAATATTAGAATTTATGTTCAAATAAATCATGGCAAAATTTTTCACTGTTAATACGTTTTCCTGCTTAAGCATATTTTTTTTTATGGTCCCTTGGAAAACGTATTAAGAGGGTTTTACTGTATATGGTTATAGTTATTCAATATGAATTCAATATCCACATCTGTAGAAATAGGGAATCTATGCGTCTCTATTGACGATTCTTTAATTCTTAAAAATACTCTAAATCTCTTCTTTTCATCGGACGTTTCACTAGATGATTGTGATTCATCATTTGTGATTGAAATTGATTTCTCCAAAAATTATAATTCGTTCCAAATATTTTTCAAATGATGTTAGTGACATCGAAAATAAAATTTGATAACGGGGAACCAAATAAACTGCTGCTAGTAGAATTATTTCCCTATTAGAAAATTCATTTTGTAATTTTATTATGCATTGGATCCAAATTCCATAAAAATCATTTAAAGTTAATTGTTTTAATTTCAACTTTATTACATACATATACATTATTCATAATAATATTATGTCTCCATGTCTATTTCTATGAATAATTTTACTTCTCATCGTCACATATTTTTTTGTAGAATTTAAAGATCTTTGCATTAATAAGGGATAATATACACTCACCTTCAACTTCTTCTTTGGCCGTTTCCATGGGGTCTCCTTGGAACATGTCCAGGCTCCGGATATCCGGGTAGGCTGTGGCAGGCCTGGATGCCTCGCGCTCAACCTTCTGCTGCACCCTATTCTCGTACCGGGAGGAGGATTTCTTGGTCAATGACTGACGGTAACGAGAAGGACTGACATAGGCTGGATTTTCCCACAGTGTCGTGCCTCCGAAGGATCCGGAAAATATTTTTACCTAAAGTATACAGAGTATTTTTTGTTTAAAACAATAATAACAAATAACTTAAAGAAATATATGAATTATGGTGAAAATTGGTTAGCACAAAATTATGTTGACCAGAATATTTCATCAGAAAATTAAAGGTTTAAATAATTTAAAAAATAACTATTTTTTAATGTTTCATGAAGTTTCAGTGTATTTGCGCTGGAAAAGTAATAATGCGCAAGCATTATTAATTTCAAAGTTACTTCCGTATATGTACACATTTGAACAGCGCTTTGAATGGATTTATAGCTAATGGAAACTTGTCAACCGAGCCAAAACTAGCGGTACACAATGTGTTGTACATAGAGATGATAAATTATATTTTTTTAGTTGATTTGTGTGGCGTGCCGCGAGATTGGGAATATAATAAATACTCACCCATCCGCCGGTACGTCACCTATTCGTTTTCCCCATAAATGTTATACAGTGAAACCATCTTAATATGATCACCTTTAATACGTTTTTACGCCTAATAGGATTACATTCTTCGGTCCCAAAAAAGTCCCATACAAATTACGTATTTTTTTAATGCTTAATATGTTTTCCAAATAATAAGTTTCCCGCCTAATAAATTAAAATATTTCTGACAACTCAATTTTAATACAAAAAATACCATACAAAAAACCCATGTAATATGTTTTTCGCAGAAGTAATTTTGTTTGACATTTCTAAAAATAAATTTAGTATTCTTTCAATAGGTGCAATAAAATTAACTCCCTTTAAATGGGTCTTTCCATGTATCATAAAAGTTTATCCATTTACAAACATAGTAATATTTGAGTAGGCCAATAAAACATAGTGCCAAAGCAAAATAAATCACAAAAATCAACAAAACAGAACCCCAGCCATCATAAACAATAAGTTCAGCATGAACAATACCAGAGCTCTATTGGTAATTTTGTTTTATTTCCACTAATATCTATCTTTAAGTATTCTTAATTACTTAGGAGGCGGAAAAACCCTTAAAATAAATTCTTAGAATACACAACAATTTACTTAACTCTTATGATGAGCGGCATTGAATTAGGCCACATTTTATGACAAGCTTATCTTTTCAGATATCATATAGATAAAATAACAAAATATGTAGTGCATTGAGATTGTTATTATCATGTCTTTGCTCGTATTACCCTAATTATACCCCACTGCCTGAACCTTCAATTTATTTCGGAAATTCCAAGTATCAAATTGCTTTATCAAATTTTGAATTTATAATTGTCTGAATAAATTGTATGTAATCTTATTATGTATACAGAATGTAATATCATATTTTAAGGGTAGATACATATGTATTAAAAATACAAGATAAAAATTTTCAAACTTCATATGCCTAATTTCAATCATGTCAGAGATATAAGTATTGAAAAAAATCGTAGTTATGAGATTATTTCGATTAATTGAAATATTTTATTGATTCCAAATTATATATTGAATACAAAAAATAACTAATGGGAACTTGTCAACCGAGGCGCACAATGTGAAGTCCCGGTACCGACACCGATGTACGGAAGTGAGGTCTGTAGCTGGCAGAAGAGGAACGAAAGTAGACTGAATGCAGTGAAAATGAGATCGCTTAGGCATATATGCGGCAGATTCATTTATGACAGAGTAAATAATGAAGAAATAAGGAAAGAATGTAAAGCTGATCTTGAAAGGAGCATTTATTCATGTTTAATTTCTCGTGCTTATTATGCTAAGGAAGTAGAAATTCACGGAGTAAATTATTCAAATTTGCAAAAAATTTTAAACTGCGTATTTTGAATTTCTGAGAAGTACATGCGAAATGTAATGTGTACTCAATGATATATACATCAAGTGAAAATATTATGCCATAAAATTAACCATTAACACTATTCTGGATAATATACTCTTTTCCTAACACTTCAAACAATGTAAAGCAGATATTAATATAGTAAGTAAGATTAAGAAAGGATCACTTAGGTGGTTTGGTCATATGGAACGGATAGATGAGGAGAGAATGGTTTGAAATATATATAACGCAAGTATTGATATTACCAGAAATAGAGGATGTCCGCGAAAAACTTGGCACGATCAAGTAAACCAGATACTGGAAGATAGTTCTATCAGAAGCCTTAATAATTGAGAGCTTGTATAAGAAGATGTATGCATGCGGATGAGGCGAGAATTGTGTTTCAGGACAGAAGAATGCAGCACTCTATCCTCTCTGCCTACTCCTGCGGCGAAACGGCGTGATGATAAATTAGTTAGTTACAAAAAAAATAACGGTCATTGAGCTTTGAGCAGCCATAATATTATTATATTGAATATATAATATGAATTAGATAACAATGATAATGGAATTATAATAATAATAGATCAATTTCATAAATATTTATTTCGAAGCTTAATATGATTTTGTAAAAATCTTCTAATAATGTTTTCTGTAACGGTACAGAATTTGTACATACTCCTTAAACATGTTCGACTCCAACAATTTTAATACAAACTGCTTATATTTCTTCATATTATTGTTACTTAGTCGCAATCTCAGCTACCTCGATATTTTTTATTTGGAGAAAACGTGAAATCTGATAGAAGCATAAAGAACAATATATTTATTAATGCATTTCTTATTATAAATAATAATCCCCATAATCTGGTTTGAAATACAAAATAAATACAACATATTTTTCCAAAAATAATCTAGTTTCCATACTGGCGGCCTTTTAAATTTCTGAGTAACGAAGACTGCTATTGATTGAATTCTAATATAAATGGCAGCGGCAAAAGTGACTGATTTTGCAACTAACACCGATTTTGAATGACCAATTAATATAAAAATGAGTTAAGTTTGACTGTTCATAAATTAACACTTGGAAGCTGTTTCATTTTAAATACTTCTGGTTCGGCTTAGATTAATATTTCTTGACGACTAAAATAACCAAATTACATATTTATTTTTGCAACTGACACGAATTTGAAAATTTATTAACAAATAAACAAAACAGAGCAAACCACAGGGCACTGACAACTGAATTAACAGAACCGGCTGATCTATTTGTTTGTTCGGTTGATGACAAAAATACTATTAACGTACTTTTGAAAATTCGGACCTGCCATCGTCGATGTCAATGCTGACAATTTCCCTGAACTGAGATTCAGTGAGGACGAGTATTCCACGTCTCAATTACACTGATCAAGGTAATATTTTGAGTGTATAGGTAAATTATGTAAAACTCATCAAAAGGGATGAATTTTAGATATGCTGTTCAACAGGTTTTCATTTACAAACAGTATTTTTATTAAATGTGCATTCGTCAAGTTGGCCAGGAAGAGATACGAATGTCTTGTCGTGCAAATAATTTTACATTTTGTAAAAAGTATGAACTTTCGTCGGACTTACAGGTGACGTATTTTATCTCCTAATAACTTTGATCTACCCTTATTCCACCAAAAACGCCGAATAATTAGAATTTGAAATCATTTCGTGTTTTGGTCTGGTTGTCAGTGGTTCTACTTTTACTCTTTACTACGTTGCTTTATTTTATTTAGGTAGTTAGATATGAGTTTAATTTTAATTTCGTTTTATATATAATTTTTTTATATTCACTTTTGCTACGTCGATTTATTTAATTTAGGTCATTAGATATTTCATTTGAGTTTAATTTTAATTTGGTTTTATAGTTATTTTTTAATCACTTTTTAGTAGTAGTTTTTTTTTTGTAGTTTAGATAGTAATTTTTTTATAGGTAATTATTTATATAATATTTAATATATTATATAATATGTTTGTTTTTTAATTATCGTATTGTTAGTTAAAATACAATACTAGATGTTATGGTCTAATAAATCATGACAATATTGAAATCATTGTTAATAAGTTTTCCTGCTTAAGAAGATTTTATTTGACAGTTCCTTGGAAAATGTATTAAGAGGGTTTCACTGTATATGTATATTTTTGGGTGCCGTGGACAATATAGTTTAAACTAATGTTATGGTCCACGGCACCCCATTGCCTATTTTTATAATATAGAACTCTTTAAAACTTGTTAAAAGGAACATTGTAACCAACCGGCCAGCGCTCCAGCAAGCACCGCAGTAAAAGCCTTCCGCAGGCCCGTGATGCTCACTGGTCGGCAAGCGAACTACAGGGTTCCGTGCCATCGGCCCATTTTGATAATTTTAAATTTCCAAATAAATAAAGAACGAGCTCTGGCCCAGCATTGATGATCACAAATAAATATTGCAGGCTGATTTATTTATATACGTATTTATAGAATTCAAAGATCTTATGCCGGAGCAAATTTACAACGCCGATGAAACTGAATTAGAAGTGATGAATAATTTCTCAAAATAACGAAGAATAAGTATGTATTATGAAATTTGCGACGGATTGACAGGTGCAGGATGTTGATGAGCAAACAGTATGTGATTGGCTTAATTTAGATGAAAGTGTAGCTGGTCATAAAGTATGGAATGTTGAAGATAATTTACAATGCGCGATGAATGATACCACGCAACTTAATAATGATGAAAAGGAATATGAGCTGATTTCTTGCTATCGGTTTAAATTCTGTGGGATCACTTCTCGATCACTAAAGCAGGAGGATGATAACGCACTCTCAATAAAAAAAATGATGTAGACAAATATTTGTAGAGAATTTGACAAAAACCAGTAACGGGCAAAATCCTTTTTACATTTTTATTGTTTTACTTACTTACCATCACAACGTTTCACCGAGGGGGTAGGCAGAGGATAGAGCGCCATACTCTTCTGTTCTAACACACAATTCTGGCCTCATCAATATTCATACATCTTCTCATACAAGCTCGCTAGTTATAATGGATTCTAAAGGGACCATCTTCCAGTATCTGGTTTACCCGATCATGACAAGTCTTTCACGGACGTCCTCTTTTTCTGATGCCATCAACACTCGCGTCATATATCTTTCTTACCATTCTCTTCTCATTAATTCGTTCCATATGACCAAACCACCCAAGTGTTCTAAGTGATTCAACATTCTTTGCATTGATTTTTTACATAGTAAATAATAATATTTATGGTGAAAATTATTTGACAACCTTGCAACATCCTGAGTGACTTTTGTGTCATGCATAAATGCACATGTGCGCAATTTCAGACAGTAAGCAAGCAGATTGCGTGAGTTTTGTAAATTTCAAATTAACCAGAATTTTTTTCACCATCTATCTCGGATAATCAAGAGTCTACTATGCCTATGAATTGTTCTAAATTGTTAATTGTCTAAAACATTTCATCTGCCACAATCAATATCTAAATAGCAACATGCACTTAGTAATATTTGAATCAACGAGTGTCACTACGTAATATATCCATTATATGCTCGACCGACTCGACATTGACTTCTCAGACATAGTGCTAACCAAATGCTGGCTAAAACAAGATGGCACAATTGAGAATACTCAAAGAATACACACACTGCTCCACAAAAGAATATAATAAGAAACAGAATGATGGTGTGGTTGAATATATCAAAAACAGCCTAAATTACGATATTACCGAAATTCACATAGAAGGTGCGAACGCTCTAAAAATTGATATAGAAAGAGATTGCACTATCATAGCAATATACAGATCACCATCTGCACAAAACATAATACCATTTTTAAATTCCCTAAACGATGCATTAATACACATGAAGATGAAAAGGAACACTATTATAGTGGAGACATGAACATTGATATCTCAGAAAATGGCCATTCTCAAGCAAATGATTATGAAAATCTATTACTGTATGGAGGATTTGAAATTGGCATCAAAGGTATAACAAGAAACTAGAACAAAGCTACATCACGCTCACATCATGGTTAAAACAAAGAGTATACAAAACAATAATATATAAATAAATCAACCATTACCGATCACTGCACCACAATCCTACAAATTAATAATAAACACAACACAACAAACTGGATAAAAAGGAATTGATTTTTAAAATACTTCGAATTGAAGAACTAAAACAACTCCTTGCAAAAAAAACAATTGGCAAGATTTCTTCATAAACAAAGACACCGATGAACCATAGAATACTTACATAAACAAATACAGAACTTCACAGACGTTAGAATTACAATCATTCCCCATAAGACGCAATGCATTAAAGTAGGGATAACCCAGGACTTATAACCTCCATTAAAAAGACAATCCCGAGGATTTTCAATTACAGACACACTAAAAAAACTATAGAAACCAATATAATAAGGAAAACAAAAGAATTATACTATAAAAAAACCTTGAAAACCATGCAAACGACTCAAAAAAGATATGGAGCACTATTAAAGAAATAACAAACATAGACATATCCAAAACTGTTAAAGAACTTACAATAACAAATGCAAAAAACATATCAAATTATATAAACCACTGGCCTCTAGCTAAAGAAATCAAATGCAAAGATATATTCAATGCACAAAACACAATGAACCAACAACAAAACATAAATCAAGTTATACTTAAACCTGTAAAAAAGGAAAAAATAAAAACAATCATGACTAATCTTAAACCAAACACTGCACCAGATGGCATATAAAACACAATAAAATAACTGCAAAATGAACTCATCAACCTATTAGAATACCTAATAAATAAAAGTTTTAATGAGGGTACCTTTCCATCACACCTCAAACATGGGGTCATAATACCGATCCACAAGAAAGGTAATAAAAATGAAGTCAGTAACTATAGGCTATATAGTAACTATAAGATATCAGTAACTTTATTAAATTCCGTCACTAAAATATTTTTTTAAATCTTCAAAGAACAGAATTTCTAGAATCTCATAAATTCCTCTCAAAGACGCAATTCGGCTTTCCGAAAGCTAAAAAAAAGCACATCGATGGGATAGCATCAGTTACGGGATATATCAAAAAACATGTTGATAGAGGGGAAAAATGTATTGCAACATTCTTAGACCTCAAGAAAGTTTTTGACACTATATCTCATGACTTATTATTAAAAATACTGAAAATCGATAACAAAGCACTAAACTGGATCAAGAGCTATATGAGCCAGAGAACTCAATGTGTTAAAATAAACGATATGACAAGCGATACCCTTATCAAATTTGAAATACCTCAAGGCAGTGTTTTGGATCCAATTATGTTTATAATATCCATAAATGAACTATGTGACCTAATCAAGAAAAGTCATCCTGTTAGCTTCACTGATTACACTGTTCTAATAATTAAATCAAATACATGGGAAAATGCCTACATAAAAACTGAAATTGCTATCAGGATAATTAAAATGTGACTATGAAATATATGACTATAAAAAATGGGACACATGGCCTTCAGCAGTGTGCATTGAGGGCAGCCACAGAGAAATTTTATCCTCAAACTACATGACTGCGAAAAAAATTATCCAAACTTAACATGTACGGGTCCAAAAATAGCACGCACAGGGGAAATAAAATACCTGGAAGTGATTATTGACCCCATCCTAAAATGGAACCGACATATAGAAATGACGAGCAACAAGAACAAAAAACTGATATGGATGTTCAAAAACATAAGGAACATCATGAGTATACTGCGCTCTAGCCCAATCTATAGTGTCCAGTAGAAAAATTTCCAGATTGAATTGTAATTGCTCGTAAACCATCAGGGTGAGGTAAGTGGGAGGGGTATTGTTCAATGCGCGTGATTTGCAGATTTGTCAGTCGCAATGAGTCACTGGTCAGGACCGCATCGCGCGTTCGCGGTTGAGCAATATTTAAAGTGTGGTGATTCATAGGTTTGCGCTTTTTGTACTCACTTTAATATTCAACTTATCTGGTGTCGTGTTCTAAAGTTCAGACAAGAAGGGACAATGGTTAACCAAACTCCTCCGGGACCATCAATGTCAGCAGCGATGCCAGAACATGTGTCTCAAGTTTGACGTGAAATTGTGCGCAATCCACCTAATTCGATAAGGAAGATTGCAGCCTTTACTGGAATAAAAAAATCAATAGTGCACGTTATTTTGAAAAAGAAACTACAGTTTCACCCATATATACTGCAAATCGTGCAGTTTCTCAACAAGAATTACTATTCTTTACGTGAAACCTTAGCGAGAACGATGCTAGAACGTTTTTGAACAGCACGAACGCTTGGAAACTATTGTTTACTGACAAAGCACATTTTCATACCAATGGCTATGTGTTAATAAACAGAACATGAGATACCGGTGCCCTGACAACCCGAAGGAACGCCATCAAAAACGTTTGCATTGTCCAAAAATGACAGTGTGGTGTGCAATTTCTGCCCGAGGGATAGGAATTGGCCCTTATTTTTTTAACCAGCGAGAGACAGCCACTGCTGACATGTATTGCCGAATGATCAACAAGTTTTTGGTACCGCAACTGCAGATGTTTCCCGGGTTCAATAACAGAACACAATTTCAGCAAGACGGGGCCACTCCACACACAGACAGAAGCTGAGGAGAATTTTTCCCAATAAATTAATCAGGAGACATACCCTGGGCACCTTGGTCATCGGACCTTACACCCTGCGACTTATTTTTGTGGGGATACCTTAAGTTGAGAGTTTTCAGCAACAATCCACGAACAATTCAGGCTCTATAAGAAAATATCCACCGTGAAATTGCTGCCATTGAACCAACGCTTTGCTCTCGCGTGTTCGCAAATTTAAGAGTCCGATTGCAAGAGTGTCTTGAGAGAAATGGACGGCATTTAGACAATATTGTTTATGAAACGTAAAAACTACATCGTTAAACTCCATTTTGTATAAATAAAATATAAGAATAACATTGTAGTTTTTTTTATTTAAATATTAATTAAAAATTAATTTTATCATTGAATACAGAGTAGTAGGGTGGAGGATGTACTACAAAAACTGCCCTAAAACCTCTGGTTTCAGCACAAAAAATATTACTTAAGGTCACACACGGGCAAAAAGCTATGTTTTTGTAGCACCCAAATTGTATAATTTGCTCCCTAAATTCATAAAAAATATTGAATAACACAAGACAGTTCAAAGGTGAAATAAAATTCTGGCTAAAAAAACTCAAACCGAAAGTACTTATATTCATAACATGGTCACTCCTTCAGTAAGAACACACACAGAGTCAAGGCTCCAGACCCAGCTCCAATGAATTTTTACCAATTCCCCAATTTTGTTATTTACACTTTTTATTTATTACTTCTTTTTTCTTCTTTCTTAACCTCTCGGCCACTAAACAAATGTACTCCAAGTATACCCCCCCCCTACGCGGGCCTCTTTTCAGTTGAACACCACTTTTAAAAGACATTTAGACATCCATAAAGGCATCCTGTGTGTGTACAATGTATTATTTGATAAGACTTCACAGATAATGTTGTTAATATAAACAATCACTTGAGATGTTCAAATTCTTAAGACATGTAATGTAAATATTGACAACAAAATAATTGATCTGTCACTAATACAATTACATTGTTTATATGATCATAGCTATCTCATTCAACCAGATTGCTGCGCTGATCTTCAATATGCACTTACACTGTATTTTTTTAATGTTTCTTGAAGTTGTTTGAAAATAATGTTTAAAATCTCATAAAGTCCTTTGGAATACACAAATAAATAAAAGAGCACAGATACGGCTAGACTATGTAAACATTAATATTAACATTAATCACAAGTCAAGTGCTGGGAAAAATACTGCAATAAGCAAAACCTTGGGAAAAAAATATTATCATTGCCTTTTTATGAAATGATATTAAAAACTATTATGTACTATGAATTTTTTCTTATTTTATGTTACTATCATAGATGAGTTTATTGAGGAATAAAATTAAATGTTTTATTTTTTAGCAAAATATTTTTGTAAAAAGTTTGATGTAGAGAAAATAAGCAGAATTAGCAGCAAAATGATTTGCACTACAGACAATATCACACAAAATGCACCTACATAAAGTACTTTTTGGTAGGCACGATGGTGGGAATATACCACCATAACTTAAATCGGTTTTTGGTATCAAATTGCAAGATATGATAATTGAAACTCCAAAAATCGGGGTATTTCTGATGTTGTAGGAACCTCCGATCATTGCTCGTCGAATGAACAAGCTGATTCAGAGTCATTTATTTACGTAGCTAATATGGAATAGTTTGTACTGCTTACCATTATCGCACAATACAAAACCAACTTTTAAGTATCATAGGCTCTCTTTCACTTGTAATCTCCACAGTATAGACGGTGGCAGTAGAAGATCTAAATGTGTGCAGTCAAACTCTAACCCAAAATTGAGGCGATGAACAATATACAATTACAATTAAATTCTACAAAGATCATTTTTCTCTGAACCGAAAAATACTTTGGCGTATAGCAAAGTTTTTGAGTTATCTATTTGCATTAAACATGTAGAAATGTAGGTATGTAAAAACGGAAATTTTATGCACAGATCGAATATGTATTTTGTCTTATAACCTTTCATTTTTGTATTTTGATTTTAAATTGCATATAAAATAATAATAATTTGTTACCAGCATCAATAAGACAAAATAACTCACCGGATTCAGAACAAATCGTGGACCAATCTCCGCAAGCGCTCCGTCCTCAGTTAAAATCTGATAATTTCGAAACCAAATTCTATTATCGAGATATGTGAAAGAGTAAACGTGGTCGAAAAATGGCTGACTCTTGGGATGATGTTTGGGTACGCCGAAAATCTGTTGCAGCAGTTCCTTCAGCAGGATGAGGTGTGTCTCCGATACAAAGGACGGATCAAAGGACAGAAGTGGGCGTGATCCTCTCAAGCAATTACCGGTGAATTTCAGCTCTGCCATGGTATACACTATAACAAGAGAGCCATCTATTTTATACACTGGATTATTTGGTCAAGTTGGACAAATATTAAGACTATTTCAAGATGGTAATCTTCAGACATGCCAGTGCGCAGTTTGCTACATGTAATCTGTCAATATTTTTATTAACCTTTACCCACTTAAAACTGAATAAATGCGCGCTAGCTCACCGTCCCACCACGCCGTGAGCAAATAAATCCGCGGACATCTTTACATCGTTATGAGTGTGTAAATAAACATGAATTTCCATTGTCATATATTGTATCTCATAGTCATCTGCGGAGATAAATCCTAAGACCTTATCATTAACGCATCGTGTATTAAATATCACAAAATCTGTATTTTTGTAAACTATTCCATTTGACAGGCGTCCCACAGACATCGTCTATATACATTATCTTTGTCTATTACAAATAATTTTTCAAGATTCATAGTGAGCTTTTGACGATTTTGAAAGATTAATGTGTAGTGACTTCTATTATCTTGGAGATGCTTTGTTTGTTTGTTGCATTTAGTCAGATTTTATAACAATTTTTTTGAGTTTTAGTGTATTACAATGACATATTTTACATACAATGACTGTGAACTCATTCTAACTGCCAAATCTGGTAATAGTAATGTGGAATTTGAGTTTCCAGAGATTTATGAGCCCATTGAAGACAATACTGAATTGGCGAATGTCGACGAAGATAATAATGAATCGGCAAATATTGAGGAAGATAATAATTTCATTGGGACAGTGAATCATTTTTACTGCAATTGCGCAATTTCGATTCCTCTTTTTCTGGTGCTAAATTGTGCACTGATGAAAGTATGTAAGAGGTAAATTTAAAAAAAAATAATAATCCACCAAACATTACAATTCCCTAAAGTGTAATGTTCTTAACTCCATATTTCTCAATTTTACAGGAAGGACAAAAAACTGCAGTTTTTTTTAATTCATTGAAATGATGTTTTTTTTCTACGTTAGCGATTTGTATATTATAATAGAAAGTCCTAAATATAATATTTATATACACTCAGGTCTCTTTTTATGCAGTAGATATGTTCCACAGGAAAACGCGTAAAATAATACTAGACACACGTATAAAAATAAAAGATACGTTCCATAATTTTCTAAAATCGCTTAAAACTAATTCAATAAGTTAAAATATACTGAAAAACGCATAAAAAAAGTTTATTAAATTTCATAAATATATATTCTTAACACATTCCTTCCAAATTTATGTATAAAAATTATATAAAAAAAAGTTTATCTTTTTTGCATATTTTTTTTCTTAAGAATTATCATCGCTATATAACAATGTTCGGCATAATTTGCGAACTGGTTGGAAATCACTTTCATCACTAGAAGAGATAGTCAGTGCATCAGATCTATGTCCTGAAGATAATAATTTTTCACAAATAAAATTAGCCTCAACTTCGCATGTTGATTTTTCCCTTTTGACAATATAATCAGTGATTAAACTTTGCTAATTTTTTGTACAATTCCTGATATCCAGAAATGCAATTCTGAAGCTCGCGTTGAAACTTGAATTGTACTGGCGCAGACTGTGTTTGCATATATAGACAAAATTTTTTACCCTTTCAACAAGTCGAATTGGTTTAAAATAGTTATCTTAAAAAAATGCTTCTTGAAATATAAACCACATAACTTCAAAACCGCATAAAAATAGTACGCATAAAAAGAAAGAAGAGTGTATATTTATTATTCATGTCATTTTTATCACCTTTTTTGGGAGTTAGCAAATTTGCATTTATGTGAAATGTAATATTCGTAGGAGTTAGCAAATTTACATATTGAATGTTTTTAAAATTTATTTATGATGATAAAAACAAATTAAATAAGAAATTTGTATTTATGTAAGAATATACACCTAAGATTATAAATGATTAAAGCGCATCTTGCATTAATAATTCAAATTTACGCATTATTTTCGAAAATGTTGGATTTTATTATTCATTTATATCGGAAGTTATTCAATAAATTAGACTTTTTTTTCAACTATTATAAAACTAATAAACTAAACGTTATTTGCCATAATTAAGATGATACAAACAGTATAAGAAAGACCGCAACCATTAGATGCATTTTCCGCATGCTGCGAAATTGAGTTAATAAGCTAAATTAATGCATAAATAAAATATATTTTCTTATAATCTTGAAGCCAAAATTACGGAGACAAATCTGTAGGAAATCAAATTCGCAAAATGTTAAAAATGAATAGAATTATAAACCATTCAATTTGCAGTACATTTGATCAATTTTTGATGTTTTTAAAATTCTCTGTTTTAGTAAAAACATACAATTTTAAATAATATATTATATTTACTCATATGCTTTGAGGCTTCAATTACTACGTATTTAAAACTAAGTT
>CM062845.1:48427474-48444032 GCA_031772225.1 Eubasilissa splendida
AATACAGTAAAACCGCGATATAACGAAATCCAAGGGACCAAAAAATAAAAATTCGTAATAACGAATTCCCACATATAACGAAATAAATAAAATAAAATCCTACTACTATATGTTACGCGCCGTCGCAAAAAAATGTTGCGCGGCTTCAAAAAAGATCGCAAATTCTGCAAACAAAGGAGGAAGAAGGCCATAGGGAACTGAATACCTACATATTTTTAGTAGTTTTGTTATTAAAACAGATAAGCAAATGGATAGTCAAAGGAATTAAATTAAGAACAGAACCTATTCAACACCAATTGGAAGATATTTTTGTAAATTCCAGAATATTGCAAACATAAAACAATATTTTAATTGTGTTTAAATGTAGAGCCGCTTCAAACATAGTTTTGGGCATGAAACAAAAAATAATTCAAAAATAAAAATTTTACAGTTGAATCGCGGCATTTTTATAAAATGAGTCGTATATAAATTACGAAAGTACTTACCGGTAACGGCGGCAACCACTTCAAAATATAATCGTTAACATTGTTCACTTAAAATAATTGTTTATTTTCCCCTGTTTAGTTTTAACATTTCTTTCACTGTCTCGTATAATTATTTTAGCCAATGCATCGCAGTGGGAAAATGCATCCACCGGTAATTCTGGTCTTCCCGATACGTATCGTTGGAGAACATCTAAGGCATGAAAAACTTCGGAAGTTGACGGTAACGAAGCAAATGAGATTTCATTGCTTTCCTCATTCAATGTGTCATTTTTGGTTAAAGTTTTGCGGGAATTATCACGTACTGACGCCATTTTAAGGTTTCACAAAATATTAGTAAATGTACTTTAAATAATAAATTACGCTACACAAGTATGTATACACAGATTTCAGTAAACACACGAAAACAATAGTTAATAGAAACACAAAATGCCGTTCAAAAATAGTCCATAAAATATTTTAACGAATTATTTATATTATTGACGAGTTCACACGAAAACAATTGTCAAACGAAAATGAATTTATGTAAATATTCAGTTCGGTAATGCAATAATCGCGTTAAAAGCGGAACAACCTTAACTCTACAGACGTTACACTGAGACTGACATTCCCAATAAGTACATACTGCAACTTTCGGGGGGTTCCTGTTAATTTTTGTATTTTCCAGCTGTTTGGGTCTGGGATTGCAATACATATTAGAGGCGTATGCGTACGTAAAACGTGTCCAAGTGAACGCCGCAAGAATTATGTCAAATGGTTTTATGGGCCTACTATGAACCCAAGAAGAAGTTTGAATTGTTTTACTACCTTGTCGGCAGACGGCCGCGCACCGCCGAAAAGGCCATAAAACCGTTCGCATACGGCAGATGCAGCGGCGCGGCTTTGTAAGTGCGAAATAATATTTTCATCTTTTAACATTTTTTTATTTCGTTATAAATTTACGTAAATGTATTGGCATTTTTTCGTACGGGACAAAAATGATTTTGTTATAAATATTAACGGGATTTCGTTATATAAATGCATTTTTGTATGAAAAATTGGTTTTAGGGACTAAATTTCGATTTTTTTTTCGATATACGTCATTTTTCGCTATATCGGGATTCGTTATATCGCGGTTTTACTGTAATCATTTTTTAAATAATATATTTCCAGTCTTATGAAATATGATATTATTAATTATCTCTCAGTGTTAGTATGCTGTTTGACACGGCCACGGCGGTCGTAAAATCTGTGTTCTGATAGATTTTAATTAAATTTACCTATAAAACACATTTAAATAGAAATTTTTACTACAATATGAATGAATATTATACTTATTCTCGATACCAATTGCTTATTTTTGTAAATTGTATGGTTTTGAGCTGATTTTATACGAAAACAGATTATAATTTTGACATTTAAATATTAAACATACGTCAAACTTCATAACGTTTTAGAAACTGACAACGTTGTATTTATGCAATGTTGCCGTGATATATGTGAAGACATGAAATTTGTGAAGCTGTGATTTTTTTGTTGGGTTTGGTTCTCATTAAAAGTTAATAATATATTATTATACACATTATTGTTCTGAAATTACTGCCTCCTGTGCCTCAAAATGCCTAAGGTAAAAAAGTATCCATTGACACACTCTAGGAAATATTCCAACAAAATTTTAAATGGTTATAAACTTCTTGTAAAAAAAATTGGAATGTAAGTTGATAATTTTTACCATTCCTATAATAATTATCTATTTGATTTAACAATATAAATTACATAGTTCAATATACATATATTATGTGGTGCAGATAAATTATTTTCTATTGGAAATACATATCCTTAAAGATAAATAATTTTATCAAAAGAATAATACATGACAGATCTGTCTGATTGATACAAATGTATTTGTAATAGTCATATAAATGAATAAACGCGTATTTTAATATTTTAGACATAAAAATACTGATAACTAAATACCAATAACAATAATAATATTATAAATTATTTTCAGGATGTTCCCGAACTGAGCATTGAATGTGTGGACTCGTGTGAACTTTATAAATTGGATGGCAAAAGAGTGGTCGACATACACCAATTCTTTTCTCAAATTAATCAAATTTACTCCCACAAATCGATGTTTGGGTGCATAGGGACGAATATTGAATATGTGAAAGATCGTAAGGTTTTATTTTTAAATTCAGTTTAAAGTGTAATATGTGTGGATCAAATTTTGTATGAATACGTGTAAAGAAAAAACAACGAAATTCTGAAGAACGATAATATGCTTGATGAACAACAAATTATTTAACAGTGAACAATAATACTTTTGTCATATTTTCATTTATATTTTAATATTAAATATATATGTAATTTATTAAAACAATAAATAAATATTTAAAAAAAAAAAAAAGTTTTTTTATTACAACCGGAGTATGATTATTATATAATATTAGCATAAATAGTTTTCTCTTTACAAATACAGCTGCTTCAAAAGTTATCAATATTATTTATCAGTATGAATTTACATCAATTTTTTCCTTATAAATCGGGGCAAAATTGTAATATTTTATAATCATATGTTTATCGACACAAACAATGGTTTTTATCATAAACATAATAATTCTTCATAGTATAAACAACAATTCTTAGGTGAGAACTTTAACAAATTATTTCATTTTCGCTTGATAATTTCAAATGGCAACACATATGTATTATGAATATTGAAGAAATGGCTATTTTTAATTATTTTATAAGGAATTTAAGAAAACCAACAATTGTATACTTGTCCTTTTCTATTAATACCTTTCACTCTAGCAATTTTTACGTAAAAAATAACGCACTTTTATGTTTACTTGATATTGTAAAAGAATTAAACTATTAGTCTCATCTTGAAAGGATATGCAAAATGCAAAAATATCTCGAAATTCAAACTGGAAAAATGAAAGTTGCCCTAATTCTACAATTTATATAATACCTTAAAATTTCTCCATTAGAAAAGAAAAGTAAACAATGTCATTAAAATGAAAGAGAAAAAGTAATATTTCAATATTGTATATCACACTAAAACACCTGTAATAATCACTAATATAATTTGGACGCCAGATAATAAAAAATAAATAAAAATAAGGTAGATGGCTCTTTCAAATAATGGAACGATTAAATGTATTAATATCAAAAAGGTAACATATAGGTTCGAAAATTGTCGCTAAAAATATTGTCACTGTAGCATAGTTGGATAATGCACCTTCCCCAGTTACGAAAGAGATCCAGGTTCGAATCCCGGTGGCGCAACAATATTTTTTTTATAAAATTGATTTTATATGTATATCTTTCTAATTAATATATTTAATTCATATTTGTAATATAGTTTGTGAGAAATGTTTAAATGAACAAAAAATAAGAAACAGAGTTTTATTTTTACACATTCAAAATGTTATTATGTGAAAAAATTGATTTATTTTATTTTTCACACTAAATCCAAAATATGAAGAGTTTATTTAAATAAATAACAATAAACACTTTTATTCAATAGAAATATAATAAAAGATAACCAAAAAATATATATTTTAATTTAAAATCTCAAAATTGATGGTTTAATTGCATTTAATCATCATAGAGTTTCATCAAATTGACACTGGCCTCTCAGAAATGGCTGACAAAATTGAAGAATTAGGTTAACGGTTAAAAATGATAAATCACAAAACCTCACTAAACATTGTATTCTGTTGCCATTTTGGTATAAACATATCAAGATGGTTTACGGCTAGTATTAGCAGAATGCTGTTGCTAGACCTAGCTTATTCATAAATCAAAGCAAATTGAATGAATGAAACATGATGTTAAAATGATGTAACATGTTGTATCAACAGTATAAGAAAACTTCATACTAGATGAGGATTTTGAACTAGCAGCTTGTGACATATGCACTAATGACAGAAGTACAACTGATTTGATCATTTGTCTTGATCTTTGTTAATTGGAAAGCGGCAGATTAAATAATAAAGAAAAACATAAAACTTACAATTTTCCACTAGAAACTTAGCAGAAGGCCCGTTGGGAATACTAGAGAACCAAACGTAAAGGTCTTTCTTTTTGCGTCCTTCAAACATCATGGCTTTGTTACAGTTCTTCATCTCGCACATCTCATTGACTACAAATAGATTTTTGCTGCGTTCCATTTTGGACTCTGGCTTGTGGTGCGGCATGAGCTTCTTCAGATCCTCCATGAGATGGCGATGGCGGTGATTGATCCCCCGCGAGGCGAATACTAGCACCCGCTGCCGGTTCACCCACTTCACCTGCGGACAAATATCACACTCATTGGTTGTCTATTATGTAAATCGTTGTCTATCGTAATTTTATTCAATAAATATGGGTATTTTATTTGGGGTTCTTAGGACAATGAGGGATGTATTTAGGTAGGCGTCCGTGCGTCATGGCTTAATTGCTTTTGCGCTGAAGTGCGTTGCAGTCGCCTGTTCAGCAATTAAAAATTGAATGGGTAGGACTGATATGGTAGCTTTTGCTTATAGAACGGTTCTGGATAAGTGGTGGGTCCCCTCTCATTGGTTGTCTAATTGAAGGACCGATATGGGAGTATTTGCTCGTAGAACAGTCCTGGATAAGTGGTGGACCACCTCTCACTTGAAAATCAAAACGTAACATTCAAAATGAAGCCGACCAGCTTCGCCGCAACTCCTCTGTATGTATCGACTTGAATCAAATGCGAGTATAATATGATAAGTTTAATAAGTCGAACATGACAGTAAAATACGAACCATCTTAGGTGCTGGATCGTCAGAAAAACGTGTGACCGCGGGAAGCTCGGGAGTTTTTACTTCAACCGCTGTACACTTATTTTGAGACTTCTTGTGTTTTAATTTGGCCATGATTGCTTATTATTTTCCTTAAAAAGATTATAAATTTCAAAGTTCCAATATAACACGCGACCGCGACACGAGGATATGACATTAGATACCATCGATAAGAGATATTAGATACCTAATATCTATATATCTATGGATCTCTGATATCAGGCAGTCCTGCAATATTTGTATCTATGGCGTGGTAATTTATATCATAAATAAGAGAGAGTAAATAAGAGAAGTTTGAATTCTCAAGATAATCCTCTCATCCTCTCATCCGGAACCTCGGCTCGTACGAGCACAACATCAGCTTAATGCCTTTCAGATACAAATATAGATTGCCCAGGCACTATTTCCTGCGGCGAAGCAACGCGCTCGATCCTCCGGACTGAGCTGCACACAGAAGCGGACAGCGTCGAGAGAACTCTCCAATTGATGATTTGTAAAATAATAAAAACATTATATTTTTAAGTCTCGTAGTATTTATTTTAGTTTAAATATTTAAGGATTATGCTAGAATAAGGCGGCACTGTACATAAAGTTTCGCGCCTAATTAATTTAAAATACTTAACTTCCAGTAAATTGTTTAGAGGGTTTTTTATCAGTAATTTTTTACCCTTCCAATTCATGTATTAATATAAAACACTGACGCACTTGTAGTTTGTAGATTAGGCGGTCTAGCCGCATGTAGAGTACTCAGAGTATCGTAGACTCTAAGAAATTGGAAAAAAAAAAAATTAGAGAAGTTTGAAAAATTTATCAGTCATGGAATCTAGGCAAACTAGGTCAGGTGGAGGGGGTAGGTGGAACTAGCGCCAATTTTAAATATATATTTTAATATTTTCTACCCTGAAAATAAAAATGTGGTGTAGAAAAACAAACGAAGTCGTCACGATTTTACGAGATTTTTGTAACTTTTTAATATTGTAATATTAAATACATTATATCAACAGTTTAGGATTAACCGGAATTTATTTTACCATCTGTCCTAGACGATCGGGAGTTCACAATATATATTTTCTACGTATGATGCAACCTAAATAATAAATATGCTATTTTATTACATGTAGAGTAGAATTTATTAAAACTATCCTGTAAACTACAACTATTTTTAAGTATCACTGATAACATAAAACTTAAAATAGAACATGTAATATAATTACTTAATTGTTTACAGAAATATTGTTTTTGACGTATAATTATGAATGAAGGTTGGCTGGATATGTGCAGTGGTAACAAAATATGTAATTTCTTCATTAAACCCTGTAAAACAATGTATTACCTATTAATTATTAAATACTCTAGGCTTTTTTTCCAGCCTTTGAAAACTAAATGCTTGAAGAATTTAAATATTGTATAACTATTAATTAAAAATGGGTTAAGTTATTTATATGTACTTATATATTTTTTTAAATATTTTGTTAATTCTATTTTTTTTGATTTTGTTGATCTTTATATATTTATTTTAATTTTTGGTGAATTTTTTTAGAATTGAATTACGTATTAAACAACAAGATCATCATCGGACGAAATCTCATCACTAAAAATAGCGGCATATTTAATGATTAATAAATTAAATAATAAATATTAATGATAAATAAAAGTATGTATCAGACTTTTAGAACAGCTGTGAAAATTCCGCCATATTTAACTATCGATTCTCGTTTTTACTCTCGGATAATAAAATAATTCGGAATTTTGAATTTGATCGTGTCGTGAGTCTATTTTCAAATTACAATATTTATCCGCGCCTAACGATTACTATAAGCTATTGTGCATCTAGCCCCTCAGATTTCACAGAAACGTGCACGATATTGAAGGTCCGGCTCCGGAACGCGTTCGCCCTGTTGGTCCCGCTTCATCAGATTCATAAATAAGAGATAATCAGATTCTAACCGACCACCATACGAGTCGCACGTTTCTCCGTCAAGCTCTTTTGCAATAATTTCTCCACCTCGATTATCAAGAGTCGTGTGATGACTGTACTTGACGTTAAACTGTGTGATATTATGTCAATATTCATGACAATCTCATCGTGCCGTGGCCCGCGTTCTTGCATTATTGAACTATATTCCCCGAGCGGATCTCATTCCACGTATCACCGTCTACAGCTATTTTGTATTGCGACCAAGCACTCTTGCTTATACGTTCCGCCGGACGACATCTGAACACATGTGACATCGTGACCACCATTTGAGTCATTAATTCGGGTCAGCATTCTTAACCATCTTGTGGGTTAGGTCACATCCACTATTTCATCCAACCACGCCTCCTGAAGGAAGTCTCCATCGGCCTTCTCAGTTGTACTTCTGCATCGAAAGAACTTCTTTATCTACATCCCGGATCCTGAAGATTACCTCGTCCTCGACCAGTTATTCCGCAATCATAATCTGCACTACCAGACCTATTGTGCAAGTCTGCTCCGTCATCTTGTTGTGTATATTTGTAGTAAATCAAGATATTTATCTTTTAATGCTAACTATTCTGGTAAACATGAAGTGATATCCGCTCAGCTGAGCCAGTGATCTCCTAACTGACTTTTGATTGGACTATTCATGCTAAAAGTTCTAGAGAATTTAATATATTATATTTGATAACCTTTGCAAATTAATGGCTAATTTGCCGCCCTCTATGTTTTCATATAAATTCAGGATCGTGTACTATCACTAATTTTAAGTCATTCTTCACACCTAGCTTTAACATTTACAATAATATTCATTATGTTGTGTATTGAATAAACCTATTTTTTAACAGTAAACTTAACCTTTATTTATTGAAGCATTTCCTTAATTGTATTGTCTCTGTTCCCACAGCCCACTATTGAGACAAGATATCTCTTGTTCGATAGCTAGCCGAGCAAAGCATACTAAAAGGTAATACTATATTTACATTACACCTGTATATATAATCTCAATCAAATTTTAACATAACAACAAAAACAACTTTACAATAGATTTATTGAAGTTGAGTCTCATTAACGAGTAGAGCGTTGAAATTATGGTTTTATACGAAATCTATGATTTCCTGTTTTTGAAAGGCCATTGGCATTCCAAAAAACAATGTTAAGAATGGCTGGGTTAATTGTGGCAGTCATTGTTTAATCACAGAGGGAGATGATGGGGGGAATGGATGAAATTATGACTGATATATAAAAGATGTCCAGTAGAAAATTTTCAAGTTTAATATTAAATTTTAAAAAAAAGTACAATATTATTCTCATATTTTATTTATACAAAATGGAGTTTAACGATGCGGATTTTACGTTATATAAACGTCTAAATGACGTCCATTTCTCTCAAGACACTTGCAATCGGACTCTTAAATTTGCGAACACACGAGAGCAAAGCGTTGGTTCAATGGCAGCAACTTCACGGCGGATATTTTCCTGTAGGACCTGAATTGTTCGAGGATTGTTGCTGTAATCTCTTAACTTAAGGTATCCCCACAAAAAAAAGTCGCACAGTATAAGGTCTGGTGACCGAGGTGCCCAGGGTATGTCCATGTACTTGTTGACTAATTTATTGGGAAAAATTCCCCTCAGCTTCAGAAGATGTATATTAGTCATGTTTTGGTATATAGTCATGTTTTTTTTTCGTGCTTTTCGTGGTCCCGTTCATCAGGTTACATCGACTGGGTAAAAGATGGAAATAGGGCGGAGGCGGCGGGGATCGGAGTCTGGGTCGTAAAAACCCAGAGAATTGATGGTGGGATTTGGGATGCGGTGGAGGTTGGAGTAGAATTTTCGGGAGAGGTCTATAAAATGTTGTTTGAGAGTGGGGAATTTGGTGTCGTTGGGGATAATGGAGTTACGAACGAATCAGGGACTATTGGTGGTCATACGAAGAATTTTGTTTTGGAAGTATTCAATGGAGCGGGTATTGACAGTGGCCTGTATTCAGAATCAAGCTTCAAAATGACTGTTTCGAGGTGCGGACCTTATACTAGTTGAAGGAAAGCGCGCATCTCTCATTGGCCGTACAGTGAAATTTCTATTCAGAGTGTATTTCTTGATAATCTTTAAATTTTGGATATTCATAAATTCCACTTCCTGGTTAAGATGCAGCCATCCACGTATCTAGAGATTCAGGCCGATTCTCAAAATTGCAATATTGTAATGAAGGTGATTGTTATACCTACCCTCAAAAATAGATAATACGTACATTAACGTCAGTGTTATGTTTGAATGAGAGAGAGTGAGGGAGATAAAGTATCGTAACTGTCAAAACCATATATCTCTTATCTATGGTCAAAACATAAAAAATGGCGACAGGATTGGCCGTTGTTCTTCACAGTATATCTCTTATCTATGTTCTTCACTACGGCCATACTACGACATTGTGGATGAGGAAATCAATAGGTATTTATGAAACAAACCTTTTTCTGTGAACTTTGGATACAGTATTAATACTTATTTTACGTTATCTTAATCAAAAACCGATATTTTAGTCAAAACTCGAGAATACTTCGTTCGCGAGATTTCTGTAACCCGCGGGAGATTCCAAATAACCAGTTTTTACAACTTTACCGCCTTGATAAGGAAACAGTTCTTTATTTATTGGGTGCATAAATGTTTCCTTATCGAGGCGGTAAAGGTATTTACAAGATCTCTCACGGCAAACGAAGATAGATGTTTTGAAATAATACTCACGTTTTTTTAGGTTATTTTTCGTATTTCAATTGTACCATACAAAATTTTTATAATTATTATTTTGTTACAGATATGTGGAGCAGATCTTAAGATTTTGTCTTTTAATGCATTGTATCCCGGGTGCACTAACGACGCAGTAATATGGCACACATCACAAATTAGAAGATTTTTGGAAAATCGAAATGAGAGGTTGTTGGTAATTTTTGTTTTTTTTAATTTCAAATATATTGTGAAAATATACAAATCGCATTACGTTATTTGGATATAATGATGACGTATTGTTTAATTTTCAGGTGATTCTGGATATCCATCAGAACCCTTGTTCCTGTCTTCTCACACCTTATGAAAATCCAGGAAGGAATACTCCGGAATTCAGATACAAATAAAGCCCACATTAAAATAAGAAATGTTGTGGAAAGATATATACAAGTTTTAAAATCAAGAATTTGGTTTATTCTGAAGCACAGAGTTTTGAACTGTTGCTGGGCGAATCTTCTATGTTAATCATGCAGTTCTTCATTTCATTGGAAATCCTCCAACTAATGAACATTCGATAAACATTCCAATTCGAGGGCGGCAAGTCTGGAATGAAGTTACACAGGAACATTTTTCCTTTATTACATTTATAAATTAGCCTATCTTCCTTGTTGATCCTAATTTACTGTTGTTGACCTTTATACATTATTAATATACATTTTTACCTTTTAAACAAACGTTTGTGAATATATTACCATGTCAGTTTTTTTTCCTGATTCTTTCTGACAATTGTAAAAGAATTAGGGGATATTCCTTACCCTATACATATTATTAAGTTCATTATGTACAACTCATATTTTTATTTAATTTCCCTTATTTGTAAAATGTTGTAAATAAACCGGTTTAATGTTATGTTTTTATATAAACTTACAAATATTATTTCACATTTAACTGTAGTAATAATAAACAAATCTGTGCGTACATTAATAAAACAGATGTAGATGCATTATAGAAAATAAATAAAAGTGGTAAGTAAATTAAGTCAGGTGAATCAGGTCGCCCACCTTGGCAATAATTAACGATTCTTTAATGTAGAATGTACACTTGGGTACAAAGTTGACTGTTGTCCTACCAGGTACAAGGGGATATCTGCACATCCATTCCCACAATGACAGATATTTCTCTAATAAGTAACGTTCAGTCAGGAACCTCCCATTCTGCCACTGTGACATAGTCCATTGCAGCGGTCAAGGCGATCTCCGTACCTATACATGACTAGAAGCTCCCTTTTGGTTTATCATCTGAGGAGATGGCTAACCGGGGTGCAATTAAAAAATATAACAATGTGATTATGTGTTCTTTTAATGCTATTGTTAGAGGTTCCATTACTTTAATTTGATCTTTATACATATTTAGAAGTGCAGCGCGGCTTATCATTTTCTCAGCATGACATATCATGCTGAGAAAATAGTCCGCGCTGCACTTCTAAACAATGCTTGCATCTGCATGGCTCTTTCTGCCAGGGATCTTCTAGTCGTGTAGGGCAGTGGTCGTAGGCGTGAGCACAGAGATGGCCTCAGTGATTGAATTGGGATATTTGTCACAGTGAAGATATGTAAGGACCCTGACTGAATATGATGGTGAAATGGACGCCTGCCTTTCTCCTTGTACATTCCCTGGTAGACTAATGTTCGGAGATATGTTAACTCCAATTTCTTGAAGTTCTGGATTTCCATTGACTCCCAGGATCCGCTCAACTGCTAGGAATCTCTCATCCTGTTCTGAGAGAGGTAATGTGGGTGGTCTCGCTCTTGTCTTCCTGGAATTTACCAAATGATCTCTTGTTCTCTTCTTGATGTTTGAACGCAATTCTATAAGACTGAAAATGTGCCGTATTAGACCAAATTCAATGATAAGCCAAATAATCCAGGATTAAAAGCAAACTGTTTGATCTGAGGGACGCGAGTTTGATTCTAAATAAATGTTCATGTTAAAAAGTGATTACATACTAGTACAGCAAAAATAATTAAATTTTATGTAAAATTTTCAGACACAATCTTTGTATTATAAGTAAATACTAAATGTGTTCATTTATAATCTTGACTTGGTTTCAGAATCATACAGATCAATTTCATTAAGAAATATTAAATTAGGAAAATTAAACTAACCTTTCATTTATCCGGAGTACACCCATCATTGCAATTATTTAACATTTTGGTCAGCCTTTTAGTCGAGCATCCGGCTTCTCTGTATCGACGACATTTCAAGTCCACGATGAGCCGACATATCCATTTGATAATTCAATAAATAACTTTTCGTAAATCAAAACAATGTTTTGTTTAATTTATATTGTCAAATAATAACCATAGACAATAGAATTCCTATTTTTCATTTAGGGATGTGAACAATGAATGATTTCGCAAAAAAATACCGACTTTTATTGTGGTAAATTCTTTTCATATTCGGTGAGAATTATTATTTTCATATTTCATGCATTAAAGTCCTTAAAAAGTACATATTTCGGGAGATTCGATTATTTCAATAAGAGATGTTCTGAATGTGCGTGCATAAAATTTTCATTGTATTTAATGTTCAAATAAAATTCGTACGAAAGACAGATGGTTATTTATAATGAAAGCATAAATATAATTAGAACTATTAAATAATGATTACGTATTAGAAAGTACAAAGGTGAAAACTATTCCTTTGTTTAATCGCGCATTACCCAAAGACAGTGTATTCGAATCATGTTTATCTGACACCCAAAGCTCATAAGCTAAGAAAGTTAACTTGAATTTTTGAAGGGAAATTTCTCTGCCAGCACCTACATAAAAATTTTGTAAGATTAAAACTCATTAGTGCCAGACCCAATAGTTTGCATTAGTGTCACAGATGTCCATATGAACACAAAATTATTGTTGCCGATGTTGGTCTTGTATTGTCATTTCTAAGAAAACGTTCATGTTCTTTGCATAAGTCATTCGAGTGTAATATGCAGCTGGATCCAGGCGTTCTTTCAGGGCTCTGAATAATTTAGTGAAAACAAAATTAATTATCGAAGTGGACGCTCATATTTCGAACGAAAAAACTGTGATCCGATTTCTGAGTTAAGTATTTTTATTGATTTGATTGATTCGAAAATATTTTTTATTTTATAGAATGAATCATTAGCATGCAGAGTTTACATTTGAATAATAATAACTGATGTTTGTGTATTTTAATGATGCAATAAATTACCGTGAACCCACGTGTGTCCACATGGACAACTTGACAGTGAACATAACAAATTAAATAATATGATTTTCAAGAAATAATGTTATTTTTGTTTTTTTTATATTTTAAATTTATGAAATTGCTTACTTTTAAGGATATATCTAACATGGACGAAATACTGAATATAAAGAATACTGTTAGTAAACGGTATATTGGACGTAATTTAAGAAGAGGATAGTGATGAAGTTACTGAGTATGATATATATATCATCACCATATCCTGCCATTTTAACGATAAAGACGAAGGCGGCAAAATAGAAAATTTAAATTATAGACAATTATCGGCCGATGCTGTAATGATAATGCATGTGGATGCATAAAAATAGACCAAACTTATATTTATGATACCACAGAAGATATTTTATCGTAACGGATATTCGACTATTTACTTGGAGACGATAAAAGAACTTAGGTCAATAGTGAAATGGAGTCATTTTTGCTAACGTTCCCTGAATCGGATTATAGTTGGTTCAAAAATAAATCTACAACTCAGCTGTTTGAATTATTTTTCTATGATATTATCATAAATTTGCTTGTTGAGGAGTCTAATAAATACTTACAATTCAAAAATAAATCAATCTAAATCTTCAGTTTAGACGAAATTAGTTGGAATTTCAATTTTGACTGGCTATATTGTGGTTTTAAGTAAAATGTTACTTTGGAGTTCCAAGTTGGATACAAGAATGAACTCGTCTGTCAAGCAATGCGTCAGTCAATTCTTCCAGTTACTAGTTCTCTGGAATATAGATATGCATGAGAGACGTAAAAAAATAGTTTAAAAAGAAATAAAAATCCATGTCACTCAAATACCAAAATATGTGTGTCCATATAAATACTTGTGCCGCTAATGAGTTAAGACTTTCATGAAGACAAATGCGGCATATACGTTATTACGTCATCTCTTCTGCTATTGTCTGTATTCCTACCCTTATATTAGTGCGTATCAGATGTTTGTCCCGCATCGGCTCGGAATCTAAAAAGATATATGTAGAATAAATAAAGACGTTGGATCGTTAAATACCCTTTTATTTTATTTTAGTAAAGTTTCTTTCGTAAAAATAAATTAGCGCATCAACAAATTAAATCAGTTGCTAAAACAAAAAGTTTGAAACGTGGTATAAATCAATGAAAATACTTATTAATCATGCGTTTCAGAGAGTCAGCTTACTTATTTTAGTAAGTCATTAATTATTATATATTAATAAGAATATGTATATAAGACATTTAAAAAATTATAACCCGTGTTTATTTTTCTAATAAACAGAAAAAATAAAATCATATACTGATACCAATACTTGCGAATGCACAACCCTTTTTCATGTCTATTTGGTTATCGACCAATCAGAAGCCGACTATACCATAAATAAAATATCCAACTATAGACAACAAACATTCATAATATTCGCATAACCAATCGTTGAAATTGAACCTTTGGTTCACGTCACTCAATCGTAGAATACGTCAAAATTGACGAAGTATACAATGTTATACAATAACGATGTAGATCATGGTTATTGATATTGCTTTGAGATTGAGAATAGACCTGAATATATATTTTCTTGTCTATGATCATAAAGAATGAAAATATTTAATTCTCTTATATATTATTGGAATATATTTAGTGCTATGGTTTAAAATAGACAACGAAAACGTTCAGGGATACCAACATTGTAATGCTTAATAAAGTGTGACATTTGTTTGTATGGTAGTTCGCACCCCCTGTTTGGTGCTTATCTATGGTTTCGTGATACTTTATGACAGTTATCGCATTTAAAATTATGTTATAGTGATTTCGAAAGATGTTTACGTCTAGGGAGAGAGCTTGTTTATTAGATATTCTCAGCCGGTATCCCACTATAACTATTCTCGCTACCGATTATTATCAACTCGGATAGAATAAAAGTGCGCGGTCAGACTTGTTTAGAGATTAATTCTGACGTAGGCAACCAGACTGTAAGTACATATCAAAATATCGTTTTCACGAAACAGATAAACATTACTTAAGCAAAAAATATGATAATGATCTTTCAAACAAATAACAATATTCATATTTTCCAGAGAATGCAGGACAATGAAATGAAAAGACAATGATGACAAGGAAGAAACGTCATTCTCTCGCCAAAGGAAAAATGATGAGAACTAGAGCAGAGCCAATGTCTCCAGCCCCGTAAGATGATCATATCGACTCCATGCTAAATATGAGCATCAATGTAGAAATCAGGGGTCAATGACAGTGAGGGTCTGGAGTCAGCTCTGTAACCTTCGACGAGCGCTGAAAGAGTTCCTGATTTATGTTGAGTTTATATAATAATATTTTCACATTGACAGAATTTTCGAGGATTTCTTTAATGATTGAGAAATATTGTTAAATGTTGATTCTCAATATACATGAAAAAATATTTATGATAAACCTTACACTTAATATTCTGTGAGTGATTATTTTCACGGAGGCGGCATTTTTGAGGTAATTTTTTTTCTTTATATTTTTTACACATAATTATACATTACAAATTCTGATTTTTATTATTTTATCGTGAAATTGAAACATTTGACCACATTATACAATTTATTCTGTATATTTATATATTTTGTGTGCAGCGTAATTAAATTTTGCATGAAAGTATCGTAATGTTTAAAAATCTCGCCGTTCCAGGGGAACAATTCCCGAAAATCTTATCCGCCGTCTGAGGGTTAATATTAGTTGGATCTTAGGTGCACAAATAAACAAATGTGTGAATCATTTCATACTTCTCTAGAGATCTTAGTAACTAAAGTTATACACCTCAGCACAATTGCAGCAGGGAAGTGTACTAAATACGTTCACAGTAGAGTAGTAGTGCAGTGCCCATACATCACTGTATGCTGCATCAATTAATTATATATTTTAATTATGGCATTAGCGATTAATTTAAACAATATAAATGGACATTGGTGTGTATTCGCTCATGTATATTAGTAATCTTATACAGTATCTTTCACATAGGTATGAGGAACCCTCATTTGCGGACTATCGAAGATGAAGCTCATTGCAGGATGGACCGCAATCATCGCTTGATCCAATATAATCAAGAATTGCATTTATTAAAAATGGAAACAGCGAAGCACCAACTGGAAACATCCGTACAGCTAGAGAAAGCGGCCACTTAGCAGACGGAAACCGCCTTTATTGAAAAAAAGATTGGAGTATCCGATCAATGAATAAAATGAAAAAATTATTTTAATATCTCCTGCTTAAACTAATGAAAACATATTTTTTTATAATTATTGGTCTTCAATTTTCGATTTACTTTATTATCTTTTCATTAGCCATGATTTTCTTTTACTTCCAGGCCCCG